>BGPR01011658.1:18976-43102 GCA_013235015.1 Araneus ventricosus | reverse complement strand
TATACTGTAGAGCTCTTCAACATCTTAGAATTGTCAGGGCACCTTCCGACAAGCCGAGATTGAATGCCGCTGTGCCAGTACTACTAATACGCTACCTCGATATACCGAGACTGCGCAATGGCACACAGTCACAAATTACACACCAAGGTCCAAACGTCATGAAAGCTATTGTTATGACTGATATAGGGAGAAGAGAGAGTATTTTAATTCCACGCCTTCCGATAATGCCGAAGGATTTATCATCTCAGTTCAGAAGGCAACAAATCCCTTTCAAAATGTCATTTGCCAGGCTCAGGGCCAGAAACTGAAAGTGGCAGATGTACATATGGAAAAACCAAATTTTTCCCATAGGCAACTATATGTGGCCTGTTCACGTGTGTGCAGCCCACACAAACTCTACATCCGTGTAAATAATGTGATATACAAAAGTATATTAGAATAGATAAACAATTTACATAACTATATCAGCATACATGTACAGTACACTCCTGTCAGCCGTCGAATTAAGTATTATCAACCGTCAGAACTTTTCCTTTCCCCTTTCAAAATGCAACAAAACATTTACATTCGTGAATTAAAAAAAAGATTAATTCAAATTCTTCGCGCACGAAGTCGCGGGTAACAGCTAGTGAAAAATAAAAATCTTCATCGCGAATCGCGGAGTCAATGGGCTTTCTTTGTTAACTATTTTTAATCTGTAGTCAAAAATAATTAATTTAACGTGATTTCACCTAGCCTATGTCCGTTCTCGGGTTTCAAGCTACAACTCTGCCAATTTTCATCCAAATCGGTTTTGTGGTTTGGTCGTGAAAGCTTAACAAACAGACAGACAGACAGACAAAAAGACAGACAGACAGACAGACAGACACACTTTCGCATTTATTATATTATTAAGGATTAAGGATATATATATATTAATATAAGCCAAAATATAACTTGTTATATATAAACATGCAAAATCAAAGTAAACAAGACATATCAAAATGCAATTCATTAATTAAACAAAATAACCAAATCTAAGATAAAATCTAAAAAGTTGAAAATACTATAGATTGCTTTTAAGAGCAAAAGGTAAGTTTAAACATTTAGATGTTGACATGTAAAAGAACTCTGTTGCTATCAAAACTATTGAAAAAGGCAATCCAAGTATATGGAGTTTTCAACAATAAAATTAGTAGCTCTGCTTTGGAAGAGCATTAGCCAGGTTATATATATATATATATATATATGTAATAATGTCACTTAATTTTATTTCAAATTCTAATATTGTATATTTTAAAGTCTTAATGTATTACAAAATCACTTTTCTTAAACTCCAGTTTCGTTCTATTTCCCGCTCTGGAGGTATAGTAAATCTCTCGTTTTGGCATATTTATTACTAAAAGAATATTTTAATCGTTTCCACGCACACACAAATCGCGAAATCAGCGACTTATTGCCGTCATGCATTTTCCCTAAAACACTTACATAATTTACTAAAAATAGCTATTATTCCCTTCACTTTGATCACGTGTCTATCTGTTAAATCCCTACCTGAGGAAAAAGCAGGGATTTTCTGTTCTTTTTTGGCTTAAAAACTTCAACTAAGATGCACGTATGTCCGTCACTCTCCCATAATAAAATGAAAACTAAAATATAATTCGGCCTGTTTTTGTTATTTAACGACTACAACAACGAATACTTTTCGTATATATATATATATATATATATATATATATATATATTCATAGAAGTAGAAGTTGTGAATAATGCAAAATTTAATCCTTCGTTTCGTAAAACCTGCAGATGTTTTCCTTAGGGCGTGTGACTTAAGCAACCTTAACCTACATAGAATATGGTCACTCAGATAAATTGAATGGTCTTTCACATATTTCAGTGAAAAAATTCGTTTCCTTATTGTAATACTTTTTATTATTTATTATCAATTTCTGTCATACGCAGGCTCGTGTCATCATCAGCATTTTTACTGCTATCCGGTGATGGCTAAATGGATCAAATGCACGTATATTGTTCGTGAATGAAACTTCTTCCCACTGTGGAATTGCGGAGAGGCACAATTCAGATGTTTACTTCGTCATCTGATTGCGATTCAAAAGTACGTCGTCCATCACCTACACAACTTGTGTATTGTCAAAATATGGACCTAATCTAACAAACCAAAGTGTTTTGATGGCTCCAGACATGCCGGATTATCCAGGGCATCTTGATTTCGAATTAGATGTCACAAATTATCCAATTTTTCACCTCGAAGTAAATATCTCATGTTGAAATTCTTTAAAAGAAAATAATTGGTTTTAATGTTAAAAATTAGCTTTCAAAGAATTTAGGGATAAAAATAGCTGAAATTATAAGTGCCAGAAGCAGAAATGTCGAGAAATCGCAAAAAAAAGCTGCTCCACCAGCTCTTAGGGACTTCACACTAGCGATCTCTTAAAACGCTCTTTTGAAATACTTAAAGGAGTACCAGGCACTTTCTATGTTTACTACAGGATCAAGTGTTGTTCTTCTTACACTTCAAAGTGGAAAACGGTGTTTGAATTTCCTGACACCTATACTGTTCACCACATTTAATCCACAATTATTCTCAGTTTGGTTTAGTTATACTGACGTTCAGTTTTGAAGCAACACGAGGTTTATTTTTAGATGGACCTCGTAATTATGAACTGTGGTGAGATGACGACGACGATACTAAGCTGGAACCCCCCCTCTCGAAGCTTCCACACCACACCAGCAAGAGGACGTTTGACACACGTCAGATTTAGCTTCCACCAAGCCCGCAAACACAGCGGATCTTCAGTGGAATCGCGTTTCGAACTTAGAGCCCTTCGGCTGGGAAGAGTAACATTGGACAGAATATAGTAGCTCTGTTTTAGTGAATAACGGCCCTTTAGTATCGTAATACCTTTGAATATCCTTAAACTCGTGCATTCAGTAGTGTAAATCGTAAAGTGACCAAGCGTCTCGGATTCATCGGAACAGTTCTGTGTTCCAACTGACTGTCCAAGGGACACCTCTTCCTCCCTTCAACATCCACAGAATACCGGATAGTTCAGAAAATCTCATCCCTTTACTAACATAGAAAGACTTGGGGGGAAGGGCATGTGTTTCGCAATGGAACATGAAAGGCATCATCAATGGCATTCATTTCATCCATTCATTCATCCATTTGGCCCAAGACTGTATTTTTTCCACCCATTCAAGTCGAAAAATCAGGCACGTCCTTTCATCTGAAGTTCCAAAGTACGCTGGCAGTAGGGGAGAGCGATCTTCTTTCCCCCTCTACAGCTGATCTTCTATCCCCCTATTCCTTCCCCCACTCCTCGGATTTCAGATTTGCTACCCTCGTAGCAGGGTGTCGATCTAGTCAAGCGTTTGATCTTGCCGCTACCCTCGCAAAGGGTCTTTCAAAAAAATTGGCGCATGAACGGCCGGATTTCAGATTGTTCGAAAATCCCGACTTCTGCTAGCCGCTCTCCTAATTTTCATCAGTTTTCGCCCTTGACGATTGTTTTTTCTTTCTCGTGTTCCAAAATTTCTATTTTGGATTTGAGATGAATGGCCCGCTTAAGGCTGGACGTTCACGACACGCAGATTCGAAAGCTTCACGCCAAAACCGGTCGTCAATGTGAAAAACCGTTCAGAATTAGAGCGGAATGTTGGGTATTCAACCGGTCCCAATATCCACTACTCCATTTGGACTACCGGGCCATAAATCTGCACCAGCAGGAGTAGGTACATGTGTGGGGGAGTGCGGGAGAGACTTGGTGTGCGCATTTAACCGAGAAGGCGGGCGCCTGGGATCGGAGTGACTGGTATTGGGTGGATTTGCGATGCGTGGAGCGTAAGTGAACGACCTGTCCAAATGGATGGGCTGAAAGATGGAATGGCGTAGAATGCCACTTGCGTGGTGTGGAGTTGTCGTGAGTGACCGGACGTTCCAGATTAGCCTGGACAGTCCTGGATTTTTAGTTTTTGTTGGGGTTTAAAAAATAAATCTAAAAATTTAATTTCAAATTGTAGACTGTTCCAGGTTGAAGACCAGGAAACTTAGTCACTTTATTTAACGTATTAGATTGTATTACGTGTGGTAATACAATCTAATACGGTTCTTGTGCAAAATACTGCACAGAAATTTAAAAAAAGAATTCTGACTGCGCAAAGTTCGATAGATTCTTTAAGGTAAAGGATCTGCTCGTTTGTTAAAAAGTTTCAAATTTGGAATAAAGGTATAATAATCACGCTTTAAAAATCATTACCAAATTAATTTTAAATGATTGATATAGTGCTGGAAAAGTTGAACTTATTTTCATAAAATAAACGAGATATTCGCGATTAATTTCTTGAAAAAGTTTCATGGAAACACTTAAAAAAATAAAATCACAAATTTAAATAGTATTAAAAAAGTTGATTCAGAAAACGCGATTACAAACTTCTTACACTTAATTTCAACAACGACAAACTTCAGTAAAATACTTCGATAAAAAGATCTTCAGTTAAACAATTTCTCATCATGAAAGCTCTTATATTGCTTCGTTGATGAATGTTGTCGTGAACATTATTGCCTGTCAGATGTAAAATGATTTGATCAATCTTGATAACTTCAAATAATAATAATTTATTTATATTTTTGTTGTCCTAATATAACAAAGCAATGTATTCCTTCAGATTTGACTGGTATTACGATTATGAATACACGAGCTGCTACACCTTCAACGCCCTTTGGGGAAACCGAACTCGACACTTGAGAAAAGCCGACGTCTTCAACCCAATCACAGGCAAGTCTTCAGGTACATCTTGAACGAGTTTCCTTACTAAGCAAATGAATTTCGATTTATCTTCTCTCTTTTCTCCAGAAATATAACGAATGTTTAGGGGGGGAAATGACGGGAGGCTGTCTTTTTCAAACATCCGCTGATGTTAAAGCCGTAGGACTACTTTACTCGCGTGACTCTTTTCCGATTTTCAATTTTTTTGTAACTTCTGTTGTTACCCTTTATCTCTAAAATAAGACATTAACTATGTTTTTAACATATGTAGTTACCGAGATATAGAGGTTCGCGCCACCAATTCATGCGTATCTTTGCCCAACTTTGCGACTCAGTAGTCGCTGAACTACAATTTCGATTTTCAATTTTTTTTGTAACTTCTGTTGTTACCCTTTATGTCTAAACTAAGACATTAGTTATATTTTTAACATATGTGGTTACCGAGATTTGGTGAATCTCCCATACAACGGTTTTTGTGGCGTTTTGGCGTGTGAATCAAATTCCTTCCTGAGACCCCAATGGGAGGAACGCAGTCCTACGTTAAAACTTGAAAAAAGTCCCCTGAAAGGCTAGCTTTATACTACTGTGATCAAAGAGTATCGGGAATACTGTCATTATACAAAAGGAATAAATTGATTTGTCCATATTTATTATATCTCCTTCAAAGTAATCTCCTCCGACTGAAATGCACTTCCTCTAACGTTTAGTTCTTTTCAGTCTTAAAATATGCCTTCAGGGTCATAGCGAATTTTCTTTTATTGCATCAACAGACTGAAAACAATGACTAAGAGACAGCTTCAACCTTGGAAATAAGAAAAAGTCACATGGGGCTATTTCAGGTGAATAAGAGGCTTGTGGCGATGGCACTGCGAGAAAGTGCGTGCTTGATGCAAAACCTATAAGTGATCTCGCGACAATTCAGGTACTTTTCGATGTAGGATTTTTTTAATGGCTTTAATTGTTATACGACGATCTCTCATCTGATAGACATGTTGATGATTAGATGACGTGGATGGTCTCACACTCAAACAATCTTTTTTTGTTTGTTTGATAAAAAATTGTCTTTAGAGGATTTTTACAACATTTCAAATATTTTTGTAGCTGAAATTGCATTCCAAAGGCAAAAATTTAATGTCTGTTCTTTGTTCAATCACATCCGCCATTTGGGAAAATCGACCAAGTTGAAATTCTTATCTCATTAAAATAGATTTATTTTCAGGCTATAGTATTGTTATAAAACTATAAAGTTGTTTCCCCGAGATGCTAATCTTGGCGACAAATTTGGCGGTCTTGGCTACAAAAGGAATTTTCTAGAAAGACATCGAACTGTCAACCTATTTCTACTGGCTTAATGAACTTCCTAGAGATTACGTCACTTCCTACGTAATGAAGTCACTTCCTGTTGAAAAAGTATGAAAGCAAGCTCTCAAGCCAAGAACAGTTAGTTGGATTTTGATCAGCAAACAAGCTGATAAGCTCATAAGAAATCTTTGAGCGCTGTGTTGAGATTTAATGGTAGTCTCTGTTGTGAATTTTTTACAAGTGCTGTTTTAATACTTGTGCTACGTTTCTTTTCCTAGAATATTTGTAAAATAAAGAGCTTTATTTTTTTAAATCCTGTTTATTGGATTGCATTTACGTACACCCACAAGGCAATTTTGTTACAATATGAAATTAATTGTTTCCAGTCGTTTATATAAGTCGTAAAAATATTTGATAAAAGTTTGCAAACGTTTTTTATCATTTATATATTTTAAATGAAGCGATCCCGACACCTTTTGATCACAGTAATATAAATCAGACAAATGAGACGAGGGAAAAGTCACATATCAGTTAAGACGTAGGTAAATAACACGGCACCTTTCTCTCTCAGCAAGAGTGCTTACCTCCAACAAAGGGAGAGAGAAAGATAGACGCGATGTTCACCGACCCCAGCCATGACATATCACAAAAGAAGTGCAGAATTAACAGCAACTTCGCTTTGGGAATGGTTGCACACTGACTACTGATGATCTGCTCTAATTCTACGGCATCATTAAACATGTATTACAAGAAGAAATCAACCGAATTGAGATCTGGCGAATGCAGGATTCTTTTTGTAATTGGTGGTTTTAACGACAAACAAATGTTATTTTCTCACAAATGAACAGGCAGAAATAAGATTTCAATCTTTATTGCGGCCATGAAAAATTATGGCGGTTCTCTTCATCGAGTTGTGCTCCAGCCACAGGTGCGCAGCGGTTCGTCCGTTGCCATAAGCGGTCCCACATGTTAGATGTGTTTGTACTAACTCGGAATTTGTGAAACATTTTATCCTTTTTTATCTCTGCGGATAGTTTTTGAATGACAATTTTCGTGTGAGGTCGTTTTACTGGTTTTTTAACAACGCCCTCTAACTCGTCACGATTGCGTTTCTAACCCTGCATTGCTGTTCAATCCTCATTCAATTTTGAGTAATCTACCGAACCCAGAGATACGTATACGCAGTAGCAAAATACCCTGCTTGTGTTAATAGGTCGTTTTACTGGTTCTTTAACAACGCCCTCTAACTCGTCACGATTGCGTTTCTGACCATGCATTGCTGTTCAATTCTCATTCAACTTTGAGTAATCTATCCAACCCATAAATACGTATACGAAGTAGCAAATTACCCTGGAAATGTTAATACATACGATTGTAAAACCCAGATATGTAAAAATACACAAATGTAATACATGAATTTATATATCTTCTGAGCATGTGTATATCTTTCGTATTTTCTAAATATGATCTTTTCTTTTAGAACTGGTCCTATGCGTCAACATCGATGTGAATAATTACAACAACCTGTCTGGTTCCGTAGTAGGAAGAGTGATGATGTCGATTCACGCCAACGACATTGTGCCTAACCCAAGCTACGATGGAGCAAGCCTAGAGGCTGGGGAATTTTATTCATACGGAATACAGAAAGTGAGTGAAAAGTTTTGCGATGCTTCCGAAAAAAAGTCTGCGCTGTTTCCATAGTTGAAAATTCATTATCGCTTGGGGTAGTTTTATAAATCTGGAACTATTCTTTTACATAAAATGTGTAGCATTTCAGAATTGTGTGTTGGCGTTCTTCATCCAGAATGGGCCTAATATCAAATACTGCATATTGCAAATACGGATGCCGTTTCTCAACTATAACAAAACATATATTTTCTGAATTTACACGCTTTTATCTAATTTTTAACATAATTTACTTGCCGTTTCAAACATTTACCGAAATGAACAACGAGGTTTTGAATTATTATTATTTCTCCACCGGGAGGGAACCGCCCAGATAAGATTCACGGCTATGCAAAGCCTTCTCTGCCTAAAGATGAAAGACAAAAGAAAAGGAAAAAAAATTAAAACAACAGTAATAATAAGTACAAAAAGTAAACTGAAACAGTCTGCAATGAATGTCTTAATTGCTGGTGGATGCCAGAAAAGTCTTTCTTTATCCATGATGATATCATGCCTTCGTTCATGAAGGATCTTCATAATACTCCTGAGTCGTGCCAAGGATCTTTTGTCTTGGACAATATTTTCACACCACCTCGAAAATAATTCACACACCTCGTGAAGTGAAAGGTTTTCGTCACTGGGCAGACTGTTGCGTAGCGGTTTGGATCACCCTTAGCACCGCGAACGATCTATCGTGTGAACATAAACCGAACCTGTGGAAATAGGTCACGAAAGGCCCATGTCTTGTGATGAATTGGTTGGTTCTTGTGTTGAATGAGGCTCAATTAATGTTGATTGAGGAAGGAAGGTTCGCCGTCCCGTTCCCGAAAGGTTCCATCTATCCTGCCAGGTTTCAAGGGAACACTTTTTGAGATTTCTTTTAAGGCAAGATTTAGGGATTTGATTATTGATGTTGAGAGTATTGCCATGAAGGTTTGAATACCTTCGTCATAGAACGCTGCCTCTTATATTGATAGTCTGTTATTTATCGTGGCTTTCATTGCTTCATTAGTGTCTAACCACTCACCGTTGTTTAGATGTCGAAAGATATGATCGTCTCTAGCATTAAGATCTGATCTGTATGGCGGATGATCGAATATCTTCCATTCAAAAGAGTTGATTAGATCTTAAATTTGATCAGAAACATAAATTAGCGTTGTCATGAAGTCGTATGGGGTTACACGATTTTTATATTCTTTTTATTTAAGCAGGGGGATACTTCAAAATAAAATACTTTCTTACAGTAACAGTGTATAATTATTTTATCTAGATATTGAAATCATGAAATATCACAATACCGACTATGAAATAATGCACATTTTGCAGTTATTATTTTATATTTGATTTGTGATCAGACATTAACGTATTGCGTACTCTAGTTCAAAACACGAATATAATAAAAATGTTAAAGAATTTTTTTTAATATTTGTGTTAATTTCAAGTTATGCTAAACTTAAGCAATTTCAACGTAAAATCGTGCCATGGATAAGTACGATCGAAAATATCATGGATTTTCAGGATCAAAACATAAAATAAATTTAAATGTTTGTAACCTTAATGTTTTTTCTTCTCTTCTTTTTCTTTCCTTCTTTCTTTCTTTCTTCTTTTCTTCTGATCTGAATCAGATCAGATCCATGAGATCGTTCGCCCTCATCACCTCCAACACGAAATCCGGTCGCTTAAGCAGGTCATCATACCCCAAGGCAACACAGTCAAGTAGATGCTGCGGAGTGGCCTCAATAATGTTGCACTTTGTGCAGATATTGAACTGCTTAACGCCACGAGAGAATCTGAGGGTTTTTAAGTGACCGGATGTGAAGCGAGCCAAAGCTGTTTGGTCTTTCCTACCCCCTTTATTCTCAAAGGTTTGACACGTTTAGGTCCATTAGGAGACTGTAACAAACTTTCGTTCTGGGCCCTCTTCCTAAGCCTCGAAAGCGTCCCTTGTTAACCCGCTCGACGGACGATGCGGTATCTTATATATTAAAATCCGAAGGTAAACAAACGTATGTATCTATTTCCGACTATCTTCTCACGAACCGCTGAACGGAGAAGCGCGCGGAAAGTACCAAAAGATGGGGAATAATTCAAGGAATCCATTTTGACCATTTAAATTCCGAAATTTTAATTAGTAAAAAAGATATTAATTAAAAACTAATTTACAACAATACTTTTCATTGTTTAAATAAATATTTAATTGCGTTTATTTTCATTATTATTTTAATTAAATATTTAATATTCAATTGTTCAACGACACAATATGGATCCCTCAACAATGCAACATGGATGAAGTTGTTTGCGGGTTTTGGTAATTGATACAATGAAACAGATGAATCAAAATAGTTCAACTAGGGTTTTTACTTTTAACTTTGAGATTTCATGTACGTAGGGCATCTTGCCTCATGTGTTTATAAACTGGACGAGGGAATACGAAAAAATATGTATCCCCATTAACACTGGTTTATCTAAGCGTTTGTGTCACATGACCTCACTTCTTCTCTCCGCCAAGGAATGACGCATTATTTGAGATATCCCGTGCAACGCCGGGCCATTCAGCTAGTTAGAAATAATAGGCGAACCAAGCATGGTCAAGAGGAGAGAATGAGCAGCTTCCGTTGGTACCAAGTACCTTTAGCACCCAAAGGTGGAAGTCTGACTTTGCTCCAGTGCCTGCCAAGCATTAGCTGAGCATAATGGAAGGCCTTCACGCCTAGGGTGGCCCTATCACTCCCGACGTACTTCACCCATTCCGCCCAGTGCCCTTCCCGCCACGTTGAGGCTGCAAGGCAGGACTTGGGGGAGGTGTTTTTCTACTCCTTCCCTCCACCGCTTGACACTGGATCTTATTCGAAATATCAATAATATTTTTGAAGATAAGGATAAAACAAAGATTGCACTGTTTTAATGAGGTTTCTTACCTTTTTTTTCTTATTTATTTCTCGTCAAAAAAAATAAATAAGCAGGGCTGGAACGGCGTTCCGGCCCCACTACATCCTTGAATTTAGGTACCCATCGGAGGTAGAATTTTCCTAACTGTAAGTTCTAGACACAATTTTAAGCAAAACTGGCCTTAAAATGCCTGATAACACCTGCGATATTTCCAATCCAAGGTTAAGTCTTGTACAAACCACATGAAGGGCGATAGGAAATTGCAGACCACCATAACAAGATTTATTAGTGGACATACTCACACACTTTCATATGTACGGGGACAAAAGGTTTTTCCTGTGTGCCTCAAGTGCAATACACACCAATCTACTCCAGACCATCTGCTCTCATGTATGGAGCTGAAGAAGAGAAACCTCTTTGAACGTCCTGCTCTGGTTCGTGATTTTCTGTGGGCGAGAGGACTCTTGGACTTGGTCTAGCTGAAGACTAGAGCAAGTGGAATAAGTAACAACAACACAAACCACATTATTATTCTATGATATGTTTTGTAACACAGTTCATTTTGTTCTGCCGACTCTAAACAAGCCCCTCCAGTACTAAAATTGAATTCTTCCACAGGTGACAACTGAATTACTTGAGTATCCTTACCAAACGGCTTGCCGCAATTATGACAAAGAAAAAGAGGTGCGCACAGGGGCCAGAATGAGTCAAAAGGTCAGAAAAGTTTCGCTTTCTAAAACCTTATCCAACCCTCGAACTCCAGACGCATGAATGCCAGCACACAGAAATGATTAACTGATGTTTTCTTTCATTCGTGCTGTATTTAAAGTTATTTGTTTTTTTTTTATTAGTCTCGAACTGTTTATTTTCTAGTGTATGGCCATTCGTCTTTAAATTACTTCCGCTTCAATACCAAAGATCATTCGCTTTAAAAGTAACCTGCTATACATAAATACATCTGTATAATTCTCTGCTATAAATTAAGGGATTGTTGTCATACTTCGCACTTTATTGTTGGAGTTTTGCAGACGTATCTGGGTGTCAGAAAGTCAAGATCTAGAACATTTAAGTAGTAACTTCTTAATTCCTTGTGTGTCAAGCAGCAGATTACCGAGATTTCAAGTATTTTACCAGAAATTATTAGAATATTCGGCTGTTTACGTATGGTAAGATGCGAAAGCGCCCAACGAAAGCGGATAAGTCAGTCTTAGAGGGAATCAAGATTCGAACTCGTACCCATTCGGCCTCAAAACCGCTTTAAATAACTCACCTCGTTTGTGCATGTGGGGAGACTGCAATTTAAGAGTGAACCCTTTTCTTTTTTTCAAATATTTTCCAACGAGAGCTTGGACACTGGACTTAGTCCACTGATACATGCAGAATTTAAAGATAAGGATTTGTTGTCGGAAGAAGCCATTCCTCATTGTACAGTTTGGAAATGTTTACTCGGCATATTCTTATGAAATGTGTGCATTTCAAGTAGCAACGCATTCGCTATGTACATATTGTAACAAAAATCGTCCGGTGTGCGTGCGGTGAAAAGAGATCAGCGAGCCGGATAACGGAGAACGGCGTATTATTCTCGAATGTTCCGGAAAGCAAGGTGCGCAGGTGACAGCACTTGCACAAATTAGCAACTCAAGCTGACAACAATTCGCTACTAATAACAGCAACGGCGCTTTCAATACCGCTCGGCGTCTAGCAGCTTACCAGCTCGCACTGGACAACACTCCAAAGAGAGATTCCAAATGCGTTCGCAACACGCACGTTCCCGTGATCCGAGCACGGTGCTATTTATAGTCTCCCCGACAGGTAGGTCGTGACGTCACATGGAATCACCTGGAGAAACCCGGGTCTCGGATCCTAATAGCGATATCGAGAAAATTCTAGTATTTTTGAGATCCTACATTTTGTCGCCATGGTCAGGGGTTTAGGCATAGCTGTCGACGGCACTCCCTAAGTACCCCTGTAGAACTCTCTTCCCAACCATAAGACTAATATTGCTGGGAAGCGACATTCCATGCTCGTAACAATATCCTTATAGCATGCGTGCATTTCAGTTGGCAACATAAACTCTCAGCATGAAACTATGCATCAATTTAAGACAAGATCCTCTACATTTAACATGATTCCAGCGATAAGAAAGGGAAGGTTTGCGTTCACTTTTCCTTTTGATTACACACATGTTTTGGCATCTACTTACAGTCATTTATTAGCCTGTATTCAACTTTAATATGAAACTTCTTCTCCCCACAGAATTGTCTTTTGGAGTGTTACAAATCGGAAACCGAGAAGACCTGCGGCTGCACGTACAGGCGTCTGTCCTTGATGTACGGAGGGACGCCTTGCGAATTTGAGTTTCAAAGTAAGTGTTGCTCATTTTGGAACCCACTGCGCGTCTTGAAGGGAGAAAAAAGCGACGTCGGACTGCACCGCACCGTTTTGTGGATTGTAGCTTCATTGTTACAAACTGCAACTCAACACTTTGTAAGCGGGAGAAATACGTTTTCTTCCAATTACCCAGCATCAAAATTTCAATTCAAGAATTTGACTTGCGTATAGTTTAGATAAGTTGGACCTGTTAATAGATGTTTGCAGAATACGTTCACTTTTTCTGTTAAGGTATATACATCGTCTAGAGCAAGCACCGTTACGGTTTGTGTTTTTATTTGAGCTTGCATCTAATTGGTATCCAGCACACAGTATGTTAATGCGTGTATTTAAGCCACACACTTATAAATTGTACCTTAGTGCATGTAGTTAAGCTTCATTGTTACAAACTGCACTTTAGTATATGTAGTTAGGATTCTCTATTACAAATTCTGCGTTAATGTGCTTAGTTAGGCTTTACTCTCATAAGTTGTACCTTAGTGTGTTTAATTCGGATTCACTGTTATGAACTGTACCTGAGTGTATGTAGTTAGGCTTTATTGTTACAAACTGTGCCTAGATATGTTTAGTTAGGTATCCAAAATCTAATCAACTCCAATCCGTTGGACTTCAGACTGCTTATTAGAAACTATCAATTTTGAAAAATGCAACATTAGAAAGTTTTTAATGTAATGGTTTACGAAATCAATTCAAAAAATACATTTTAGAGTTTAATTAGTATTGCAAAACTGAGTTAATGAATTTATGCCAGTTAATTAGCGATTGTTTTATTTTAATAATGTCTTGAAAAAATCCTGTTTACACGCCCGAAGGTGAAGGTAGATTCCTTTTTATTTGACCCACAAGGCAGCATGGAAGAATGTCATTACTGCCCAAAGCGAATGCTCTATGTACGAATAAGTAATAATGAACTTTTTTTCTTCAATAACAAGGGAGATACAGGGGAAAACTAAATTTCTCCCCTTTCCACCATTTTTTCTCTAATTTCATAAGGAGTGGAGCATAGGCCACTTTTGACTTCTAAGAGGCTGCCGTTATCGCAAAAAGTTTCGCTGTGCAGTTAAATGTTAGACAGCAGGCGCAGTCAATGTTTGGCACGTGACTGTGACGTCACACGGATGGATTCCATTCCTGTCAAAATGTTAAAAATGGCGTCGGTGCCATTCCTATTTTACAATCCATCCACTATATTTGAAAATACCTTGAATAAGTCACCTTTCTCTTTTTTTCAAACACTTCTTTTCAATCTTAAGATTTCGATTGACACTGATTTAAAAAAAGAAATTCATTTAGCCTATTAGATAAAATTAATTTTATTAATTTGTAATTAATAGACAATATGAATTGAGATAAGAAATTAAAGTATCTTGGTTTTCGTTTGATCGGGAATTTAGCCATAACCTACGCCAATCTTCTTTTCACCGTTATGCATTGGAAAGTAACTATCTCAAAATTAGAATAATAATTAAATCATTCATTGCAGAAACCACGTGAGTTTTTAACGTAGGACTACATTCCTCCCATTGGTATCTCAGGAAGGAATTTGATTCACACGCCAAAACGCCACAGAAAACGTTGTATGGGAGATCCTCTATATATCGGTAACTATATATGTCAATAACATAACTAATGACTTATTTTAGAGATAAAGGGTAACAACAGAAGTTACGAAAAATAGGAAATAGGAATATTGAAAATAGGAATATTAGTTCAGCGTCTACTGAGTCGCAAAGTTGGGCAAAAATACGCATGAATTAGTGACGTCACACGCATAAAGTTGTAATGTTCGGTTTTGAATTAAAGGTCTTCATAAACAACACTTTTAAGAGTAAAAATGATAAACAAGAGAGAAAAGAGTGGAGGTTTATAGGAATCTAAATAGTGTAGCAGATTGTACGCCTATACATTTTACTGTGCATAATAAACGTCGATTAGAAAACATCGGCTCTGGAGATATTTGTAGGACCGATATTACAATTCATGGTCAGTCGCGTTGTATACTATCTTCTGTTTACATTCATCCAGGAGTAGATGCGTCCCATTTGAAAATGTTCTTATTCAGCGCACTTATAAAATATTCAGAGACAAGTTTGCTGATCGATGAAGAGTTTCATATAGATAAAGATGTTCCAATTATCGTTATGGGTGACTTTAATGTAGATGTCAAAAAGGAATGAGAAAGCGTTCGGTTTCATGAAGAAGCATTTTGACTAGAACATGGCGCCAACAAATTTTCCTAGTACTCTGGGGAATTCATATATTGATTTAACTTTAATATATACAATTTATAAGACATAATTATAATAGACTTTAATATATATCATTTTATATACGTAATTTACAAGAAACATTAGTTCCGAATTATTAAATTATGTATGTTACTCTTCATATCATCGACAGATCCTACACAGAACTGTAACATATCCACACACGATTGAAGAATTCAAAACAAAAGAATTGACATTCGAATATATTTTATTAAGAAATAAAACAATTTTCATTGTAACCTTAGTTTCATTTTATTTCGCCAATTTTTCCATACATTAGTATTTCAGAGAAACAAAAGAGAATTGAGATTAACTTCGAGAAACAAGAGTATAGCGAGTAACTTCGAGTCGAGAAGCAAAAGAGTATCGCGAGTAACAGAGAGAAACCGAGAAACTTCTAGCAGCAAAAGAGTCACGCGAGTAAAGTAATCATATGCCTTCAACATCAGATGCTATTTGAGTAAGACAGCCTCCCGTCATTTTTTAAAATCGAGTTTATGCTATTTTACCATTTTGAAGGGGTATTTAAATGAAGAAATGACAAGAGTCAAGTAAAGTAACATTATAGGTACATAAAATCTACCAGGTAAAAAAATTAATCATTGGCTTTAAAAATTTATTAGTTCATTTTAAAGCTCTCAGAATTTTGATATCATTGACTCACGTGGTTTCTGTAATATACGGTTCAATTAATTAAAAATTTGAATTTTAATACCACAGTATGTGGTCAATGAGTTTATTAACATTGTTACAAAAATCTACCGTTGGGTGTCGGTGAAAGTAGTCCGAAAAGCTGGATAATTGAAAGCAACTCTTTATTTAACGAATATTCCTGAAAACTCGAAGAACAGGTAACACGAAAAGAACAGCACTTGCACAAATTAGCGACACAAGCAGGTAGCAAATCACTAATGGTAACAGCACTAACAAGAGCGTTCATCGTCTAACAGCTGACCAACTCCCAATGAGAACAGAACTCCAAAGAGATTATTAAGATTCTGCTTCGAATATCTGTAAAACATTCTTTCCAACTATAAGACTCACAGAGCAGGGAAGTGACATTACAGGTTCGTAACAATATTTATTGTAGTTTCTGAACTTTTTAAGAGATAGCCTATGATTAAAATCACAGATGGTAAAATAACCAAACACGGATATTTAAAAATGGGTGAAATCGTGGTGAGTCAACTTTCCACGGACGTTGAAAGCGTTAATTTGATTCGTTTCGTGCTTGTAAAGATGGTTTATGTCGGACCATTTTGCAAAAATCGCTTCTTCTTGTGGGATAGATATGCCTACTCCCACCCCATATACATATGCAAAGAGAATGTGCAAAGAATTCATTTTGCTTGAATGGAACCAGTATGGGAATTGTGCTCTTGAACATTCCATGAACTATGCTGAACTATGAACATTATTCCTACATTTAGTTTGAACCTAATGTTATATAATACACAGGTTATCCTTTTCCCGCTTATTTATACAGGTTTACGGTGGTCAAGGTTCAAGTTGATGCTTACCTATAAGTTTCTTCTTGTGTGTATACCAAAGATGTTCACATTATTTTGCCTACCGATGTAACAAGAGACTATTGCCGATATAACAAGAGATTATTGGAGTAAGGTACTTTGTAAAATCGTCTTATCCTTAATAGACTGGAAAACATTTTTGAGGTGTCTCGCAAAATTTGCGATAACCTCGCACAACGTTTTTGGACTTCGTGTTCTTTTTTGTTCTTTTTGGGCTGCTATTGGTTCGTTTGTTTTCTCTTAATAACTTCCTATTGGTAGATTTTGTTTTATTTACAATATTATCTACAAGCTATGTGAAGGTTTATACATTATTTATTACATTTTTTGCGTGCAATTTGATGTCTTCTGTATTGTTTGCGATATTTTTTCGTGACACTCGGAAGTTATATATGGTTTACAATATTTTTTCCGTGCTATTAGTGGTCTTTTTGGATTTTATTTCGTAATATTTCTTATACTTTCTTTTTTAATTCATATTTTTTTATAATTGTTTCGTAGGTTTAGGGTATTTTTTACGTTACTTTAAAAGAGTTTCCTAGTATGTTTAATTCTTTGTAATTAGAAACTTTTATGCATTACGTTTTTTGTTTTTGTGACACGATTATATGGCATTCCAAAGGGAGAAAATGTTTCTGTGTTTGTTTAATTTTTTGTAATTAGAAGCTTTTATGTATTGTTTGGGTTGTTTTTAGCGACAAGTTTATGTGATGGTCCAAATGGGAAAAAAAGAAAAGAAAAAATCCTTTTTGATTTTTTTAATGGAATTTTGGTGGCTTTTGCTGTACCGTAGTTCTTCTTTTTTTTATTTTGTCGTATACGAAGTATACAAAAAGAAAGTACTGTAATCGTCAAAAAATTCGAACTCGAGATTGTAACTCAACCAGCAGGAGTGACCTCCCTTAAACTTTCTCGTATACTTCCCCAAAAAGGTGCTGTTTCCCCTCCCACCGCGTGGATAAATTAGAAGACCACATACCAAATTTCAACTATCTAATGTAAGTTACTAAAAGATTTGCACACATCTAAGCAGCCTTTTAGCTTGCCAGCATTATCTCCGATCTGATTGTTACAAATTTACTACCGATAGTTGTAGTTGAAAATATCATGCACATTGGCAAAATGCTTAAGAAATTAAAAAAGCATGAAAAACAGAACTGATGAATCAATTGACACTAATTTTGGTTTGTTACTTTATAACTTTACTTTTAACAACTACTTTCGTTCTGTCAGAGTAAAAATAATGCAAAATCCACTCAGAAAAAAATGCATTACGAAATATACAAAATAAAACTAACCGCAAATTAAATATGCAACTCTTATTGAGAAAATGTTTCGGCGTGAAAGAAAAATTAAAAGAAAACACTCCATAATTAATTCACTTTTATTCGAGAAGAATGTGGCAGTGAGCCAAGTCAGAACGTATTACGGGAACAGCAGCAAAAACGTGTGCCTTTCTTTTGCTTCGTACAATGGCGAAGAAATCAAATATGAAAAGTCAACCAGTTGATGGACTTGGCCCAAAATTTTTTACGGACCTACATTCATGACGATAAAACTGTGTACCAAATTTTATCCATCTAGCTATTCAAGTTTTTGAGTTATAGTGTTCGCATGACTTCGGACATACAGACAGACAGACTTCCCGTCGACGGATTTTGTCCAAAATTTGATAGAAACCTACAAATTATGTTTAAAGACCACATACCAAATTTCATCCCCGTAGCTCTAATAGTTTTCGAGTAATCGTGTTCACAGACATAATTCCAAAATTGTGTTTTCTGGACTCCGGGAGGTCTAAAACGTGGAGATTCGTCAAAATCTCGAGTTCGAATTTTTTTGACGATTACAATACTTTCTCTTTGTATACTTCGTATACGAGAAAGTAAAAACTTGAATAGCTACATGAATAAAATTTTGTATACAGTTTTATCATCATAAATGTAGGTCCGTATAAAATTTTTTGCCAAATACGTCAAAGAGTTGACTATCTGTCGGTCTGTATAATTTACTTTTGAAGAGAATCCGTTATCTCCACGCGCATGCGTATTGGAAGCAATCTTCTGTGCACGCGAAAGGAACGGAATTTCATTACGGAGTAGCGAATTACGTCAATTTGCCTTTGAGCCTGTAAGAGCGGAAAATCGTTACGCATCTCTTTGAATTTGATTCTTTACCTAGATATTTTTCAATCACTATATTGAAAAACCTTCTGATAGTCATTGGATTCTGGGTAACAATAGGTTCGAATTTTTTTAGCCTCGCGGGGGAAGGGGAAACAACACCTTTTTGGGGAAGTATACGAGAAAGTTTAGGGGAGAACACTCCCGCTGGTTTGCTTCTGTAAGAATTTATTGTAATAAGTTATTATATTTTGGTGCGATGTTTTTCTATCCGTGTTATTTCATTTGTATTGTTTTGTTGCACCCATTGGTTCTTTTGTGTTTGTTTGTTTGAAGTTTTCGACATTGCATTCCGCTGCTTGTATGTAGGTACGTAGTGTGATATTTCAGACCTTCCAAATGGGAAGGTGCATTATCTGTAAACTTTTTTTAAGTGATCAATAAATGCTCTTGCGCTGAGTTTGACTCTAAACCCTATGGGTGAGTAGGTGAACGTGGGTTGTTGCATCACACCAGCCGAAGGACGTTCGACCCCCTTCGTATGATTTAACGTGCAGCAGGCCCAATACATGGGGGATCTTCAGTGGATTCGGTTTTCTAACCTGGGACCTTCTGGCTCCGACGCCGACACCTTACAAATAGGCCACCGCGGCCTGCGCTTGTAAAGATGGAATTTTGGAACAGATTTTTTCACTCACTTCCTGGAATGCTCCAGTTCTGAAGTTTCGCACATTTGTGTTTTGAATGACAATACGTTATTTTAAAGTTTTCAAAACTTTATTATCGGTTAATCAATTCATTTTAATAAATTTTGATTACGAACAAATGACGAATGACTGAAGTAGAGAAAAATAATTTATTTAAGGTTTCCATAATATTTATAATAACGAATTATGAAATTAAGACTAAAGAAGAACAATTAAAATAAAAGAATCGACTTTTATATACAGTAATAAAAATATATTTTTGAAAACAGGTTTTATTAAATTTATTTTCAGACCATTGCTTGCTGGTGATGGAAGACAAAGTGTTCCAAACTTGTAACCCACAGTGCCCAATGGCGTGCAAGTAAGCTGCTTCCTTTATGAATGAAACGTAAAACTTACAAACCGATTTATGAAAGTACATTTTTAAGGCATGTGTAAACCATGGTTGTATTTTTCATTGTTAAAGACCGAAAATTTAACGCAAACATTTCATAATATGGTTATACTTTCTCATTTTACAGACAGATTCAATTCAAATACGTTGCAACTGACAGCGAGCCACTCAGGAAAGTAAGCCAGATTTCGTATTGTCTCGTTTCATGTTCATACAGCGTGTCGTGGAACTTTTCGAATTTGTTGGAAAGTGCTTATTAATAATAATCGTTAGTATTAATTAAAGTGGATGATAAGTTAATGAGTATAATCCATTTAAAAATTATGATCGCTACCCGCAATATTGTGGAATCACCATACATCTTTATGACAATTCGATTAATTCATTTTAAAGTCCCAGAAAGTAAATAAAAACTATATAATTTCTTATCATGTTTATTTATACCTAATAGCATTAATACGCATTTCTGGCTTGATTTTTATGGTTCTCGACAAGCTCAATAATACTATCAGTTTTTCAATAAAAAAATAAGAAAAACTCGTTTCCAAAAATTCGTAAAACAGAATTCAATTATGTTACGAAAATGTTTTTTTTTTATCTAGGCAACTGCAATTGTCAGACCTCTTTGCAATACACCATTAATACCATCTGTTTCCTCTATATCTACGATGAGGAGCTATTGTTATTACTTTTCGAATAAAAATTTTAAAAATAATAAGAAGAATCCGATAAAAGGTTTAGGTTAAAAGGTTAATAAAAATTCATAGAATAGAAATCAGCCATATAGCTCAGAAAAAGTTTGTAAGTACAGGTGTGGATAAAACTTGTTGGGAAATTCCAACCATTCGGAAATATCACACTTTTGTGCTTGTAAGTTTCGATTTGTTAGATATGAAATTTTAAAGAATCTAATTCCGCGTATTTATAATAATTTTAGCTATATTTTTATTTAAAATAAATGCTTTCTATTAAATACTTCTTTTAACCATTTGTAATAATCCAATTTAACGTTTTTCTTGTCCAAAATTAGAAGTCCAATTTTCAAACAATACACGTTAACATAGTGAAAAGACAATAGCAGATTTCATCGTTTAGAAAGAAGTCTTATGTTCAGAAATATACTTCTATGTCTTGATTTTGACAATTCGATTAATTCATTTTAAAGTCCCAGAAAGTAAATAAAAACTATATAATTTCTTATCATGTTTATTTATACCTACATGTACATACTTTCTATCATTCTACATACTTTCTAATCATGTATATTTATAAAGAACGCTAGGAAAAAACGCTGGAGAGTTCTCAAATGACACTTAACAATCTTTTAATAGAGTATGAAGCGGCAATGGATGGAATGAAATTCCCATTCTTATCTGTCTCTTTCTAAATATGGAATTGTTTGATAAAAAATTTATTACAAGATTTTATAATAATCATATTATTGAATTTCAAAATGCAGAGTGTTTTTCTTTAAATGACACTACTCAGAGTCATCTGTAACTCGATATATCAGCTGAAATGCCAACAAATTTGGTGGAGGAAATAATGACGACATTAGGAAAAAGATTCCATGAGAACAAATTAGTTCCGAAAGTCGCAGATAGGGAAAAATGTGCTGCTGTTGTACTCTACACAACTGAATAATTAGAAAAATGAGCAACAAAGAAAAGTTTCAGTGCAACACCGCTTCAAGACAGCATATAAACTACACTAAAGTGTGAGAGAGATGATATTTCAGTTCACCATAGCCCTTCATTGAATAAAAGCCCTTTCTAGACGAGTCATAGACCTCTTTCAATGTGACCACCCTTCTCTCATCCTATACACAACATTTTCCATGTGGATTCTCATCAGAACTAACCTCATGTGACTTTTTCTTGAGGGATTATTTGAAGTAAAAGGTCTATCTTGGTGGGGTCCCATCCCTGAAAACCTTTAAAGACAACATATCAAGGGTTCTGTTAAACATTCCCGGTGACATTTTACGTTCGGTTGTTGAGAATGTTGCGAACAACATGCAGTGTGTGGTCCACGAGAAGGTTGGTCACAGAGAAAAAGGTCTATGCCCTCGTTGAAGTGCTTTCATTGAATTAAGTGCCATGGTACACGGAAATATAATCTCTGTAACCCTTTGGTGCAGTTCATACGCTGTCTTAGAGCGATGGAGCACTGAAATTTCTTCTTTGTTATTCATTTCTCTAATTCTCAGTTGCGCAGAATACAGTAGCGCCACATTTCCCCCTATCGGCCACTTTCAGAACTATTATTTTCACGGCAACTTTCTTCCCACTGAAATGTCATCTCTGTAACCCTTTGGAGCAGTTCATACGCTGCCTTAGAGCGATCGTGCACTGAAATTTCTTCTTTGTTATTCATTTATCTAATTCTCAGTTGCGTAGAATACAAAAGCGCCACATTTCCTCCTATCGACGATTTTCGGAACTATTATTTTCACGGCATCTTTCTTCCTACTGAAATGTCATCTCCATAACCCTTTGGTGCAGTTAATACGCTGTCTTAGAGCGATGTTGCATTGAAATTTCTTCTTTGTTATTCATTTATCTAATTCTCAGTTACGTACAATACAATAACGTCACATTTCCCCCTATCGGCGATTTTCCGGACAGCTATTATTTTCACGGCATCTTTCTTCCTGCACAGAATGTCATCCTGTAACTCTGTGTGCAGTTAATACGTTTCTCTGAGCGATGTTTCACTGAACTTTTTTTCTTCTTTGTTATTCATTTAAATAATTCTCAGTTGCGTAAGAATACAATATGCGCATTTCCCCTATCGGCGATTTTCGGAACTATTATTTTCACGGTCTTTCTTCCCACGGAAGTATCATCTCTGTAACTCTTTGGTGCAGTTCATACGCTGTCTTAGAGCGATGTTACACTGAACTTTTTCTTCTTTGTTATTCATTTAAATAATTCTCAGTTGCGTAGAATACAAAAGCGCCACATTTCCCCTATCCGCGACTTTTAGATATTATTTTTCACGGCATCTTTCTTCCTACTGAAATGTCATCTCTGTAACTCTTGGTGCAGTTAATACGTTGTCTTAGAGCGATGTTACACTGAACTTTTTCTTCTTTGTTATTCATTTAAATAATTCTCAGTTACGTAGAATACAAAAGCGCCACATTTCCCCCTATCGGCGATTTTCGGAACTATTATTTTTCACGGGTCTTTCTTCCACGAGTATCATCTGTAACTCTTTGGTGCAGTTAATACGTTATCTTAGAGCGATGTTACACTGAACTTTTTCTTCTTTGTTATTCATTTAAATAATTCTCAGTTGCGTAGAATACAAAAGCGCCACATTTCCCCCATCGCGACTTTACGATATTATTTTCACGGTCTTTCTTCACGAGTATCATCTCTGTAACTCTTTGTGCAGTTATACGTTATCTTAGAGCGATGTACACTGAACTTTTTCTCTTCTTTGTTATTCATTTTAAATATTCTCAGTTACGTAGAATACAAAAGCGCCACATTTCCCCCTATCGGCGATTTTGATTCATATTTTTCACGGGGTCTTTCTTTTACGGAATATCATCTCTGTAACTCTTTGTTGCAGTTCATACGCTGTCTTAGAGCGATGTTACACTGAACTTTTTCTTCTTTGTTATTCATTTAAATAATTCTCAGTTGCGTAGAATACAAAAGCGCCACATTTCCCCCTATCGCGACTTTCGGAACTATTATTTTCACGGCATCTTTCTTCCTACTGAAATGTCATCTCTGTACTCCTGGTGCAGTTAATACATTTGTCTTAGAGCGATGTTACACGAACTTTTCTTCTTTGATATTCATTTAATAATTCTCAGTTACGTAAGATACAAAAGCGCCACATTTCCCCCTATCGGCGATTTTCGGAACTATTATTTTCACGGGGTCTTTCTTCCCACGGAAGTATCATCTCTGTAACTCTTTGGTGCAGTTCATACGCTGTCTTAGAGCGATGTTACACTGAACTTTTTCTTCTTTGTTATTCATTTAAATAATTCTCAGTTGCGTAGAATACAAAAGCGCCACATTTCCCCCTATCGCGACTTTCGGAACTATTATTTTCACGGCATCTTTCTTCC
>BGPR01011658.1:0-14107 GCA_013235015.1 Araneus ventricosus | reverse complement strand
TGGTAAAATATTCCATGGCAACGCTGGGCATTTAAGGGTTAACATTGGAATTAATTGCATAATTGTACAGCATGCATTGGTGATATTTCTAGAGCTTCTAAAATCTGCAGGCGTGAGTCGTTTATTACAAGTGTTTTCTTACAGATAATGCATGCTAAAATATTCCATCGTCTTTGGCCCTGTGCCTCACGACCTCATCTAGTCCACGTAATCAGAACTCAGCTGAAATTTACAAGATCAGTTCTCAAATAACCCTCGTGTTCGTCTCAGGCGGGACGATCGATCAACATTGCTTGCAAAATCTCTCATAGAATTATATCCGTAAGCGTGATTTGATAAATGCTTGACAAAAGTATGACTAAAATATTTATTGTTATACGAGTGTATGTTTTCAGAGGAATGTCAACAGCCAGATGCTATCCTAAACTTGATTTTGATTTTAAAAACTAGTACGCCAGAACGGAGTTACGATCAGAAGGAATGCATTTGTTTTTAATCTTTTAATAAATATTTGTTTAATCTTTAAAAATAGCCATGTGAATGTTTAATTTAAGTAGCTAAATATACAAGAAGCCAATATATCTCAAATGATTTGTCTTAGAAAATTTTTGCATTAAGAAATTCTTTCCACATTTAACTGTTATTGTTCCTTTTTTTTATCAATTTCAAACTGGTCAATCGTTTAAATACTTTGCATCCTTCCTATTCATTCACTTTTTTTATCTTACAGTGAGTTAAAAATATGCTATATATTAGAAAGAATTAGATGATAAAAATTATATATTTCAGTTTTCACAGTTATATTTGTTCACGTCATGTGCACTTGTATCCTACATGAATTTTCAAGTTTATGTTTAATAAGACTGTCAAAGAACTGACATTTATACTAATTTAGTCGGTTACAGTTTTAGTTGTCTTAATTTGTAATTTCATTTATTTCAGTAAAAACATGGCTTGCTTACGCATTCACTACGGCTCCACAGAAACAAGAACCATGACATACCGTCCAAAATATGCGGTATTATTTCATTATTTACTTTTTAAAAATCCTTTTCAATCTTTAGCATCAAAATAAGTACATAAGTAATTGGTTTTGTTACATTGCATTGTCCTCACTCTAGATAAAACATTTTTGTTAAAACAACTGTTGTACTGGTGTAGAATGGAGAGGGGGCTGCGGTCATCTGACCACATTTCAAAATAGAGTGGTCAATAGTCTTCAAAATCGGACGTTAATATAACTAAGCTAAATCTGTATTACGGTTGTTTGAAAAATTATTTATCGAAGAGCAAACCCAGTACAGACCCCCTATCTTTTCTCACTTCCTACAGTATTTCAGCTTGACGCTGTGAAAATTTGTATTTTTTCTTTTAATTATTTTACTAACTTTTTTTCCTCTCTCGAAATTAGTCTTTCATAATATTTAAAACTAGCTGATAGACCCGACGTTGCATGGGATAAAAATGCTTTCCTCCCTAATATCTTTAATTTAAAAACACTTATAGAAATATTATAATACTCAAAATTCTCTTTTCCAACACTAAATCTTTCTTACGCCTTCCGCTTTGTTTTTAATTAAAATAAGAAAGTCCATTGCACCAAAGATTTTTAAAATCTCATAGTTTTTCTCAAAAATTACTGACTATCCCAAGCGATTTTTAAAACCCGCAGGAAAATAATATTTATCATAAGTTATTAATAATTTTTAAAGAATGATGCAAAGTTTAATTAAACATTTTTAGCAACTTAAATATGTGTTCACAACAACAGAAATTTTGAACAATGAAGGATTGTTGAAGCATCGATTTTTCGCATTTAAATAAAAGGTTTTTAATCTGAGATGAAAAGTGTAAAACAAAAAGTTATCATTAAAAAAACAAAGTCAAAACACAGTCAAAAGTTAAGATAAATAGGTCAGCAGTAAATTTTGAAAAATATTTTTAATTTGTTAGTAAAAGCTTCGTCAAGCTGAACTTTCCTCTTGGGATTTGGGTTATTTTTCCTTTTCTGCCCCATTCAGGAGACGTCCCTTCCCTTTCTGCGCATGCACGTGTCCTTGACGTAAGACTGGGCACTGGTCACGTGATTTCGATTGAGTTACGTTAATTTGTGTTTATTTGGTAAAATCTATTAAGATTTCTTTCAATATATTTGTATTAACACTTATTTACCCTCTTAATAATTCTCTTAATTTTGATATATTTCATTAGCTGCAAAAAGCGTGTGTCATCCGTTTGCGTTAGAGCCTACTTCATAAAGAATTCTTCGAATCGACGCCCTCTTTCTTCATTCGTCAAAGCTCTTAACCCCTTCTTGGTAGGCGTCGCGAGTCATATGTTCGGCTTTTTTTTTCATGTCATGCGACGAAGAGAAGAATTGCATTGTTGAAAGTGAATTCGTCGCTGTTGTACATTTCGTTATATTTCACGATTATTTTTTGTATTTCTGAATTTGCTAAGAAATGGCGCAAATAGTCCTACTTTCTCCATGTTTTCGCGGTGAGTTTTCCAACCTTGAATTGCAAACATAATCATTTTCTGCAATTAAAAAAAATGCTCCTTTTGGGGTCGGAAATTCGAAAAAGAATTCGGAACAAGAAGGGGTTAATTTGTCCGATAATGTTTTTCAACGTAAACTAGTTTTAGATACACAATAATTGAATCATTAATTGCAGAGAGGGAACGAGTCACAAAATACTAATTTTACAGGAGACATACAAAAATGTATCTACTATCATTCCTGGTGAAGCAGAATTTAAGTTAATATTTTCTAAAAATGCTAGGCTGCCTTACTAATACTGTATCGAAATAGAGACGGACTTGAATGACTTACATTTGAACGGACTAGAAATAAAGACGGTTTTGCCAACTATTTTAAGAAGATGTTTTTGGCTCGAGACGCTGACTATCGCGTTACAGGTGAAATGAATTGAAAGGTTATTAAGCCCTTTCCCTACGTTTTCATTTAAGCTCCTAATTAGATGCCACCAACCATTTGGGATATTTTTTATTATTTCAATCTATTTAAGATGGTAAAGGATACTGGAGACATTTCAGCGTGTCCAGGTGATTTTTGTGTTTAAAAAGAATTGTTTCGTTGAATTAACTACGGATTTAAATAGCAAAGAATCTGCAATTCGACGCACGTGTCAGACGCTTCATTGTATGTTAAGGGGTTAATATTTTTTACATTGCGAAGAAAGTTCTATAAGATTTTGTCTGAATGCACAATGTTTTGTAAATAGAGTGTAGATGGCCTGACATCAATTATTTTTAGATTGCGAAAGTCTCTATTCTTGAATTTGATGCTACAACACATTTAATGAGCATTTTTGTAAAACTAGAGATGTGGAAAAAACTTTTAAAAAAAGGCTTTTACCAATAGTTCTCAAAAATACTATAGATGGTGACACTGAAACTTACCGAGTGCAAACGTAATTTTGCGAATTGTTTTAAAAAATTGGTAAAGGAGAGCTCTAAAATTATTGAAATATTGCATTGTCATCAAGACCCAATAAATATACAAAATTTCAGAACTCTAGTGCATTAAGAAGTGGGTGAAAAATCAATCACAAAATTCCAACCTTACATACGTACAAACATGAAACATTTCGTACTTAGTAAAAGCGTTTAAGAACATAACCATCCTCCTTTTCGGGAGGTTTTGCGCCTTGAACTTGCTCCCTTTCTGTGATGGTTAGCGATTCGATTGTAACCTATGCAGCTTATCACGGAATATCTTTATTTATTTCATCCTTTGATTGTTTTTTTCCCAGTTCATCGAACTGTTCAGTCTCCTCGGCGGTTACAGTGGATTGTGGCTTGGATTCTCCTTGCTGAAATGTTACGAAGTTTTTCTTTCGAAAATGGCAGATTTGAAGAAGAGGAAGAAGACAGGCACTAGAAAAGATGTGAAAGTGAAGAAACGGAAGAAATACTACTGCTAACGAATGTATAATAAATTATTCTATATGTATTGAGTCTTTGGTCTTTGGTATTTCCTGGTTGGGCTGGGTCTCCACCCTAACAACGAACCCCAAATCTCTAACCAAAATGAACAGACGGTGTGATACTCAGTCGTCAACCAATTAACAGACATGTACATACCTAAATACATGAAATCTGTGAATTTTAATTAAATTGCAATGATTTAATTTATTTTTAAATGTAATTATTGTTCTAACTTGATAATCAGAATTTTCAAATTAAATTATATATTTAATGCTATAATCACAAACTTTCGGTTGTTTCCAGAGTAATTTTTTTGTAAAATGTAGGAATGAGTTTAAAATTGAATCCTATATGATTTCTTCCATTTGCCTCTGATTCAATTACGAACTGATAATTGCAATTACAAATTGAGTACTTTTTACTGTTCTATTAAAATTACACCATTGAAATTGCAACTTTTAGTTAGAAAAATAAAATCACGAAAACTGTTGACTTTTAATACCGATTTAATTATAAAAAATTACGAAACACACAGAAATATGCAAGTTAGCTAAGTACCACGCACCCTAGAAGACATGTCGACTACTGACCGCTACCGCTCTGTAGTAATCTTTCATTTGATAAATATGTAACTAGAGTAGTTCCTAGCTACATATTTATAGATACTATAAGATACTCTAGCGCATACTGTTTATTATGAGGAAGGTATTTAAATATTGAAAAATATAAATAAACACTTTTTTCTTCTTTTTGTCATAAGTCTTTTAAATAAACCAAATTTAAATAAAAAAAATTCATGATTTTTATATTTAGAATAATTGACAAAACCAGAGAACCATTCCCCCAGCCCAACCACTGGGCCGATTTCGAATATTTTCATTTCATATGGAAACTTATGACGTCTGGTTACGCTATCAATTTTCGTCTGCCCTCCACCACCCTACATTTTCAAGATAAATTGAAGAAACAATACTCCACTGTACATTTTCTATGAGAAAAAAACACGAGACAGTTCCCCAGTCTCAACAACTGGACCGATTTCGACAATTTATTTTTATTTTATATGGAAGGTTATGACGCCTAGATATATCCTCAATGTTCACCTGTCCCCACCACGCTCCATTTTCGAGAGAAATAGAAAAAACGCTACTTCACTGAACATTCTATAAGGAGAAAAACAATGAGAAAGTCCTCCAGCCACAACCAATAAACCGATTTAGACAATTTTTATTTCATATGAAAACTTTTGACGTCTATCCCTTTAAGACAGAATTATTTTGATCTTTAAATTAAATTGTTTTTAGTTTATAGGTAGTCTTGGATCCTACTGGTACTGTAAAAAATAATTTAAAAAAATTTAGCACGTCCCTCAAAATCCAATCGTGTGAGTTAGGTTTTTTCTGTGTGAACATGAACCTGTACGATCGTGCGGGTTAGGCATTATGTATGCTTCACCTAATTTATTTTTCAGAGTTTAGTTTTCATTCAATATTTATTACTGAAAGAAACAAATATTTAAGCATCGTAATAAACAATTTATAAGAGAAAATATATTTGCAAATAAGGAAATTACAATTTTAATGAATAAATTTTTTTACAATGAAAATATTTGAAACAGTTCTTAGTTTTGGATAAACATAAATATACATTACATATCTCACAAAGAGTTTTACAAGTGCTTTTGCAGTCTTCATAACGGCACGTACGAGACCGTGAAAGGCCACGGCACTGGGTAGCGAAATATTTATATTCAGCGAAACTTCTGAAATAAGGGATACTCGTGAATTTTTAGTGGGCAAATGAAACTTCGCGGATCATGCAATATCTGGTTGTTCGCATTCCATTCTTTCTTGCACAATAGAAATTGCAGCGTCTTCACGAAATGTCGAAGGGCCCCCTTCAATTTACTTTCCCCTGCTATTCTCGTACCCCAGCTGGGTTGGGAAACGTCACTTTTTCCGCCCGTTAACGAAAAGTGCGATTCTCGTACCCGTTTTTCCAACCGGTTGGGATCTCGCTCGGTTGAAAAAAAGGACTCCGATTTCTCGCCAGCTCTGTACCTGGCGTAAACGTTATTCACTAGCGAGAAGTGTTGCTTCGATATCAGAACTTATCAAATTTTCGTTTAAAATGGAGGCTGCTAAGACGTTAATTGTGTTTTGAAAGGGTTTATCGGGACAAATGTAATCCATTTGACCAAGCTGAAGAAGAATTTATCAATTTCTTTAGATTTTTTAAAAGTAGTTAAATCTTTTATTGAATTTAAATAATTTAATCTAATAATTTAATACGACAATCTAAAAGTAGTTAAATCTTTTACGACTCCATAAGATAGTCAATAATGATATTTGATAATTAGCCAAGATCAATTACATTTAAAGATTTAATTACTTAATATTTTCTTATTAAATTAAATTATTAAATTAAATTAGGGTAACATTTTAACATTTTTTTAACATTGAGTGTGGAATGACTTTCCTCATTCGTATATATCATTAAATTTTTTTTTATTTGGGTTTTAATTCAAAGAAATTTGTCGAATATTTACAAAGTAATTGCAAAATCTGACAACAAAAGAATTTTTGTTACTTCATAAAGATGTAATTTTTTTAATGTTGTGAAAACTTGCTGAATTCAATAACTTTTTTTCTGTTTTATTTTCGTATGTAATTGGAAAAATAAACAAATGGTTTGTAATATTAATTTATAAGATTTATTCATGTTAAAATATTTGGCATGGAAAAAAGTTTATTACTTTTCCTCTCTCTAGAAAACTGGTAAAATTGCATCAATATATTGTAAAAAAAGACTGCAATTTATGTTCTATAAATGTATAATATTATTATAAATATATATTTTGTAAAAGATAAACGGTTTAACCCCCCCCCCCTTAACAATGGACTCATGAAAGCAAGAAAGATGCGATGCATTATAATGCATCTTATAAGAGCAGAAGTTAAATCTTCCCACCTCTTACCGTTGGTGTCTTTTGAAAAGATGCGATCAACTTTCCCACTTAAAAATTGTGGATATTTTTCAAAATAATCCAACATAGTTTCGAATTGGGAAGCAAATGTACGCTTCTCCATAGTTCCTTTGGCGATTCAAAACTCGAACTGAATCTGAAACCATAAACAAAAATTTCGCAGACGATCGCTTGATTTGCTGCGCGCGCAGCAGAAATGCGTCACTTCCTAGCGTAAAGCGCGATGTTCGAAACGACCGAGGTACGAGAATCAGACCCCTTCTTTCGGTCGAGAAAAAGCCATTAACGTCCCGCGATCGAAAGGCGAAACGCTCCCAACCCAACTGGGGTACGAGAATAGACCCGTAAAGCTGGACATTCACGGCGACATCGTTTCACACCATTGGGAGCGCCTCACACCAAAAACCGTCGTCCAGGGACGTGGCGAGCGTCTCACATCGGGGGGGGGGGGGTGAGATGCAAAAAATGCCGACTCTCATGATGAACTTAAAAGACAAATAATTTTATAGTGCCTAATATACATACATGTTCCCGCTATGATGCATAATATCATTTTCAATGATGAGGATACGAAATATCCAAGGGCTCAAACAAAGACAAAAGCCTTCAAAAATCACATTAAAAAAATAAAGACAAAATTTAGCTCAGCAAAGTCACGATTTTATTCCCTTCTCGGTAGGAAGTCTCGATGGAAAATAAACTCGTCCTCTATAAATCACTTTTGAGACCAATGATTAGCTGTGTTTTCCCAATGTATGTGTATGGGTGCCACCCATTAGAAAAACTGGGAGCACTGCAAGATAGATATCACAGATGTCCTCAGGAACTAAATTGATTCGTAAAGATCTGAAACGCAAAACCATTCGGGATTTATTTAAAATATTTGAGCAAAATGTATAATAGATATTAACGAGGCCGCAAGAGAGATTTCAGTGTATGGCCCTAGTGTAGGAACAGATGCAGAGCAAATCACTATTTAGAAGCACCCTCACCTCAAGACTTTCTGAATCGAAATACAGCCTGATTTGACCAATATAATCAAAAGGACATATCAGAAATACAGTACAATTTTATTAATATCAATTATTTCATTATCGCTATAATTACTTGAAATGAATTTTATTTCTTACCATCATTAAATTCAATTAATCATAAATAATACATTCTGACACATAAATAATATACATGCATATAATATTTAAATAATACGAATAATAATCAATCCTTAGGCGCTTAACATATCATGCCACTAAAATTTCTGTGGGATTTGTGCCCGTGACCGCCAGATGGCGCAGCGACTCTCATACGGTAACGGCTCTATGTCACTCAGAGTCAGGGGGCAGACGAGAGAGGAGATCCGAAGAGTAAAGGTGAATTCTCGAGGAGGAGACAGAAAATGCTTTTAGCTCCCGCGAAGGGGAGATTCGAGATCTAACAATGTCTAGCAACTGACTGCGCGTAGGCGGTCAAGTGAGAACTGTCTGAGTACAGTTGTACGATGCTAACGAAGTGAACTCTCCGACGCTGGATACCATTTCTGATTCATCAAAAAACCTGTAACTTTAACACCTGTAAATTCAGCAGCATCATCTCTTTTCTGTCACCACATTAATAAATAGTTGTGTTAATTCAAGTGGGTTGATTGGTATCATTTCAAACCAGCACACCCACAACCATAGGGGTTCGGCCTACGGAAACCAGCAATCTTCACTAAAAATGTACTGTACCAGTTTTGCTTTCGATATCTGTTTGTATGAAAATTCTTGAAAATGAGTATTCTACGTAATTTAAAGAAGATCGATCTTAAGTTACTTGCTGACGAACTCGGAGAGACTGTGCCAGATAATTCTCGAATTTGTGAAATTAAAGAATTGATAGAAAATTCTGATTTATTTAAAACGGATAAAGAATTTGTCCGTGGCGTCGTCAAATCGATCGTGGAGGATCGGATGACCAAAGAGTTTAATAACCAATCTGCGTTAGAGATCGAAAAAATTAAATTAGCCCAACTCGAGAAGGAGATTGAGCTACAAAGGTTAAAAAACCAATCATTGCTCGGTGAGCGAACAAGCGCGCCGCTTAGCGTTGAGAATTTAATAAAAAGTATTAAAACGCTAACAATACCTGTTCCTGAGAAACCCGAGGCATTGCATTTGTTTTTTACCTCTTTAGAAAAAGCATTCGCTACAAAAGGAGTTCCAAATGGCCTGCAGGCCGAGATACTAATTAACTTGCTAGGGGTTAGGGGCCGTTCAAATATTACGTAAGCATGTTTTTGGTATTTTTTATTTACCCCTTGTCAGCAAAAAAATAAGCAAATCACAAACCCCTCTTATAATTACGGCCAAGAATACACAGCCCCCGTTCTTTTTTTACAAAACGTATAACAGTAATAATCTGATTTTAAAAATTTTAGGACTTAATTCAAATAAAAAACTCTAACTCGGCTTAAAGTGGGGAAAAAAATGTAAGTTTAATTCACTTACAATTTCAAGTTTAAGCTTACAAAAATCAAGTTTAATTTTCTTTTGCCAAATTTAACTTTTTTTTTGAAATTTAATTTTTTTTAATTAAATTATTTGCGCAAGTTACAAGAGATTTTCGGAAATAAAGTGATTTTAATGTCTTACGTAAGCATCACTCATACTCCCCCTCCCCCCTTGTCAGCAAAAATAAGCAAATCGCAAACCCCCTCCCCCCCCTTGGGTGCTTACGTAATATTTGAACGGCCCCTTAAAGCTAATGATGTTTTAACGCATGCAACTGAAGAGGAATTGTCGGATTATGAGAAACTAAAAGAGATATTTTTAGCTGAATTTCAACCGACACCTAGAGAATGTTTGAGTAACTTTAAAAATGCCCAACGCTTACCAAATGAGTCGCACATGCAATTCGCGTCGCGATTAACCGCCACATTTGAATACTATTGTCAAGTAAGGGAAATAAAAAAGGATTTCAAAAGGTTATGTGATTTAATTGTTGCAGATAAACTGCCTTATTCACCATCCATGGTTAAACCATGATCAGCAGTTAAATGATGGTTCTGCTATCATAATGCGAAAGCTGACCGAAATGCGTCGCCAAATGTATACCCTAGCGGGTTGCTATTTTGGCATGGTATCTCAATTTCTCCGTTGTTGGCGATTTTTAAAATTACCCTCAGCCTTCAAGCAGAACGAGTTTCTCGCCAGTTAGGGTATACATCTAGTTGATCATTTCGGTCAGCATTCGCTTGTTCGTGTAAATTCCCTTTTAACCGCTGATCGTGGTTTAACCATGGATGGTGAATAAGGCCGAAATTGTATGAAACATTGGATTTCAAAAGAAAAGAATATATAGGGGTTAGAGAAGGTAAAACATGGTTTTCGCCAACTGAATTAGGTCGGGAATGTGATTTATTTTTTTCATCGCGTGGTAAATCGTTATCTGAAATAAATAATTCGAAATTACGCAACAGAAGTAATGAACGTCAAGTCATAAATCAGCCACCGGAAGCGTCGAAAGGTGAATCATTTTGAGGTTACTGTCGGATACTGTGAAACTTTCTTATCATCCGGAATTTTTCGTATTTCAAAGTTTTCGATTTATGTTTCTATAACTTACTTTTTGTTGCTGTTAGCTTCAAATCACAAGAAGAACAGCGGCTGTGGGTGTTGCGGGTGTGCTTCACTCCTCTGGTTTTTCTTTTTTGCGGAACGTCTCTGTGGCTTCGGATGGCTTCCTAACTTTGTTTTTTCTTCGGTGTTGCGAACGGTGGGTTCGGCTCGTGAACTTTTGATCGAGTGGGAGCCGGTCGCCATTTTGTGCGGCCATTTTTTTTCTCCCCTCTTCAGTTTTTGGTTCTTCGTGAACAGTTTCTCAGGTAATATTTCTTCATATTTTTTAATACTTGGATTGGAACTTTTTCATACTGTGCTCTTCGCATTTTAAGATTGCTTCCACAATGAGTGATATTCCAGAATGTTCCATGATGGATTTTCAAACACAGGATGACATCTCTCTTACCAATAACAACTCGCTTAACAGACTTGTTTTGGCACTGAGCTCCAAAGATTTTAAGGAAATCAATATCGTCATGTCACATCAAACAGGCGGATCACGTATTCCGAAAATGAATCCCCTTGCACTTCATACGTATATAAAACAAAAAATTTCACAATCTGAACTGATAACAAATATGAGACACACCAGACAGGGCAAAGTCCTGTTTACTACATCGGACCCGATTTGCGCGGCTAACCTGCTCACTTTAACCAAACTGCTTGATGTTCCAATTTCAGCAACTGTCCTATGGGAAAACATTACTACAAAATTCCTTCTAACTGACGTACCGACAGCAACATCGCTGGAAGAATTGGCGTCTGAACTCGCGTGCTCAAATGATATTGTCATTACCCATATGAGAAGATTTGTCAGGCAGAACACCCAACCGGAAGCTGCACCGGTCCTAATCACAATATTGGGGACAACGCTCCCGGAACATATCAAAATGTGGTTTATTCATCAAAAAATTAACTTATTCATTGATCGTCCGAGAATGTGCAATAAATGTTTTTCATTTTTCCATGCCACAAGAACCTGCAACCTAAATCCGGCATGTCATCAATGTGGACAAATACATACTTCTTCCTGCCAAAGTCCAATGCAATGCATAAACTGTAAGGGAAACCATTCAGCACTGGATAAAAATTGCCCTCATTACATAAAAGAAATCAAAGTACTCGAATACAAAGCACAACATCACGTTACGACCGGGGAGGCAAGACGAATTCTCAATCAGAGAACCAACACAAATTTAGCAACCATTGTTAAATCCAACACATGTACCTCTGACCTAGAGAACACTCTCACAACAAAAATGGAAGCTCTCTTCCAAAAAATGCAAGAAAAGATCGACCAACAAATGGCTGCAATGTTAACTATGTTCGAAAAGACTTTTGACTCTCTTCTTCAAAAGATCCTTCAGATGTTCTCAGGTGCTGAATCTCAATCCTCGTCCCCAAATCGCAAGAAAGTTGCTACTAAGCCTCATCTTGTTAACATGAACATTTCTAACTTGAGAAAAACGCTTGACAAGGGTGGGACGACTGCGTCCGCCTAGGGTTTTTTTTTTTTGCCCATGTCTTTCGTTCAGTGGAACTGTCGTGGTTTAAAAAAGAAAAAACTGTGGCTTAAAGTTCCTCCTTTTTCTACGGCCCAATTTTGGGTCTTTCAAGAAACTTTTTTTAAGCAAGAAGATTTTCTTACTTCGTCAAATATGAATTTTTTTTATTGCGTACGTCACGGTCGCTCAGGTGGTGGCCTTCTTACAGGTTTCCCAAAATCGGCAGCTGCAAGAGTTATTCCCTCTCCCTTTGATTCTAATTCATCAACAGAAATGCTAACAGCAGAAATTTTCTATAAGCAGCAATCCTTTACAATTATCAACGTATATGCTCCCCAGGGTTTTGATATAACTCAGGCGAGAACGTATTTTGAATCCCTTAAAGCACCCATTTTTATTTTTGGAGATTTTAACTTGCACCATCCTATGTGGAAAGCAAATAGTTCAAACTCACTTAGCAACAATTTTGCAGACTGGCTCCAAATGTCGAACTTCCTTCTTCTTAACTCCACTACCCCGACCCATATTTCACATACAGGTAGCAAATCCATCTTGGATCTATCAATATGCACAGCTGATATCTTTCATCAAGTGAAAACCTTTGTCAACAATACTTCTTTTGAAAGCGACCACAACCCGGTTATTACGGAATGGTCAAATATAAATGTTGCATCCCGCTCCATCAAATCCATAAACTGGGCCAATATAATGCAGCAAACATCCGAAATCCTCTCCTCGACATTGCAAGACTTTTCCAGCACCATGGCACTAGTAACTAGCTCTATCAAAAATAATACCACCATGACCCCCTTACCACACAATAACTTCCCACCCTGGTGGAATATGGCATGTCACAACTTCTTATTATTAAAAAAAAAAATTTAAAAATAAGGCACATAACGTTTTCTCAATAGCAGCTTGGATTAAATATAAAAAATACTCGTCTAAATTACGAAGGACCATGAAGAAAGCCAGCAGAAGTTACTGGGACTCCATTTGCAATATATCTCGAAATCCTCGGATGTTCTACTCCATGCTCAATAAAATTAGTAACCATGTCTCGCAGGATATCAATACGTCCAACCTAATTATCCATAACAATCGCATCATTTCGAATCCGCAACTGCAGAGCAATCTATTTGTTAATTTTTTCGCTCTTCGTATTCAACATGAGCCGATCCCACTCGACTATAATGGAGTCCATACCTCGAATCTAAACCACCCTATCCAAATTCAAGAAACCATCAAGGCGATTCAAACTACCAGAAACAGCGCTCCAGGGGCAGACAACATCCCCGCCGCTTGGTTCAAAAGACTCAACAATCAGCAGGTGCATACCCTTACAGCCCGCTTTCAAGAAATTTTTTTTACAACGAACATCCCGCAGCAATGGAAACACTCACTAATAATTCCAATTCCAAAGCCATCCAAAGACAAAACCATAATCTCATCTTACAGACCCATCGCACTCACATCAGTCGGAGCGAAAATATTTGAACGTATACTGACAAAACGCATATCAACATTCCTTCTTACTCACAAAAAAATCCCACCTTGTGTCTATGGATTTCTTCCCTTACGTGATAACCAACTGGCCATCTATAAAATCCAGTCCAACATTTTAGAAGCTCATCAACAAAAGGATTTTTTCATTGGCATCAATCTGGACATACAAAGTGCCTATGACTCAGTTTATATTGATGGACTCATCCAAAAATGCCTACACATTGGTATTACAGGCTACATCGTTAAATTCATTCACCATTTCTTACAAGACAGAGTGTTGCAGGTTCGTTGGAGAAACCAGCTTTCGAAAACAAAAGTCACCCAGCGTGGCCTTGCACAAGGAAGCGTGCTTTCCCCCATCTTGTTTGCAATATTTTTATTTGACTTTGAAGATACCTTGGAAGAGGGAGTCCAAGTTTCTATTTTTGCAGATGATATCTTCATTTACTGTTCGCACAACTCTCCCGATCATATTGTCAAAAAACTTCGTCGCACAATGAATAATGTGTACCAGTGGTGCAAATACTGGAAACTTAATATCTCGCCAGAAAAAAGTGCAG
>BGPR01011657.1:0-47732 GCA_013235015.1 Araneus ventricosus | reverse complement strand
GAATAAACAGCTTTGCAGTGAACTTAACTCGCTATCAATGAAAAATATAGGCCTCCTACAGAACTTAAACTGATCAACAAGTACATATTTTTTTTAAAGTTACTCTTATGCAGGTATGAAAAACTGCTAAAAAAAACTGATTTTTAATATCTTAAAGATCAAATACTATAAAGAAACATTGTTTCATTTAAAAAATTCCACAGTCATGATCATATACTATTTTCTGATCATTCGTTCTCCATCACAGTTTAAGATGATGAATATGAGAAACTACATGGCAATATATAGCCTCATCTCATAACAGGTTAGGTTAATAAAAAGGTTACATTGTAACATTTATGCTTACAGTACTAGTAAAAGACGTAGTGGATTTGCACCCTATTCAAAATTAATAAACACTGAAACTTTTCCGAAGTCCAGTTTGCTCAAATTACTTTTTTAAAAAATTAAAAATCAGTCAATGATTATTAATGACATTAAAAAGAAAAATTAAATAACTAAAATATTTCCTAACATCGCAAGAGGTTAATTCTAAACACATTAAGATGAAGAATTAAAATGAAAACTGCAATATTGCTTCATTTAGTATGCATAAGGGCAAAGTTCATGAAAAGTATTATGCAGAAGTAAAAATACACTTCTAAGAAATAATTTTAAAAAAGTTAATTTACAGGTGATCATTTAGAATTTGTACATAAATTTATTATTTAATTATTCTTAGATGTGCAATGCAGTCAATTTAAAGCACACAAAATATACATCAATACATATTCTGAACTGATTTTTTCACATTGATAAACACAAATATTATTTACAATTTACAAGTATAAAGCATTTTTAAATAAGGGAAATTTATCTTTTGTATTTCTCATTAAATCCCTTCAGTTTTTTTCCAAACATTTTCAATATTTTTTTTTTTTTCAGTTTTTTCATGAAACTGATATATATATACTACTATTTAAAAATATCTATAATATCAACACTTTCTTCCAACAAAAATTAACAAAATTTAACCCTATACTGCACATTTTTATTTCGACCCTAGTTCTATAAATATATATAGACGAGTGAAAAGAATACAAGAAAATTCATAAAATTTAATTTGAACCTACATTTTTATTGAAATATAAAGAAATTGTAAAATTTTAATTATAAAAACTGATTGAAATCTTAAGCTTTTAAGATTCAAACAAAAAAATGTTACTTTATAAAAAAGTATTTGATAAATGATTAAATTTTTATACATAAATATTATAAATTATTATATATAATTTTTATAAATAAAAAATCATTATTTAATTTTACAAATTAAGAAAATTATAAATCATTAAATGTTATAAAAGAGTCAAAAATGTAACTGATACAAATTTGCATCACAGTACAGTGTAGGGTTAATATACAGGTTCTGTTATTTATTCTTGTGTTTATTTAGAAACCATTTAATGCCATTTTTCAGAATGACGAAATTGACAATGCTATTTGTTATGTTTCTCCAAATTATCATTTTAGAGCTCAGTATCCCTGCGTGGGCTACACTTTTAAAAACAATCTTCTGGTGAAACTATTTCCACACATTTCTAAATATTTTCGTCTTACGCCAAATACACGAAAAAATAATTCAGCAAAATACAGTAATTTTTTATTAAAAATTTTCAATAAAGTTTTTATTGGAAAAAATATTTTCAGGCTATACAATATTAATTTGACGAAAAAACCAGGCTGAGGTGATGGGGTGGTTTTTTTGTCCTGGTCTGGTCCCGCCCATGCAGTCTCACTGAGCTGATAAAATTTAGAATTTCTCATAACAATTTCACATGTTCCAACACAATATCATAGACCGAGACTCTCAAAAAAGTATTTCACATTTAGTTTGCTAATATTTCAAAGTAAAAAAGCAATTATCGTAATTTTTCTCTCATTTTATATTCTTCCTAGCAGTTACAAATTCATTTACAGATTATAAAGTGATAATTGTATACCAAGGCAGATTTTTCTTTTTTTTTTCCAATTTGCCCGTTCTGGAAGCGATTAAAGATAAAATGTTTATTGATTAATTCTCTGATAACTCTAAAGAAAAGTTATTTTAGCCAGAAACTTCCAAATTAATATACAATTTTTAAAAAAAATAAGTCATAATGATTATTTTTGTAATCATTTTTAAAAGGAAATTATACTTTGTTTAAAAAACAATTTAGCAAAGATTCGTTTCTAAACAAACGAAAATAGCACTTAATCAAAGTAATCAAAAATACCTATAGAAATTTTAAGATTTAAAAATCTCTCTTTTTCAGAGTAAAAATACACTATACATAATTTATCATTTGCGCCAATGTTTTGGTGTTGCATTTGCCAAGCAAAAAATACTTGGCAAATTCAACTGAAGTTTATTTGGTAATTTTTGGACAAATGGTAAGAAACAGTCGAAGAACATTTTCTTATGAACAGATTCTTTTCTATAAAAAATATTTAATAATTTCGTGCAAATTGTTTAAAGTATAGTACTGTTATTGAAAATAGCAACACCATCAGGGCTATATTTGGTTGACATAGAATTAATGTAACGCACATAAAGTCATGAATACACACACATAAATGAAGTTTGAAAAGTTCGTTCATCAATTTTCTTGGAGGTATGAAGATCAGGACAACACAACACCAGCTACCGAAGTAACCATCACAAGAGTTCCTTGTATGAATTGAAGAGGAATAGCCTGTGTGCCAAGTCCGCAGATAAGACAGCCTTTGTAACAGTTGAAGGTGCAGGGAGAGCCGACCGAGAAGCAACACTTACATTTCAGACACTTTCGGCAAGGATTTCCTTGTTTATGTACGATTAAGGCCGGCCTTGCGTGTTTTTTTTTTAAAAGGAGGCCAGCAGCATCTTAATTGCTTTTGAGAGGTTTTTTTTTTCTTTTTGAAACCTCCAAATCAAATTGGTTTAGTCGAAGAATAGTCTTTGAGAAAACGGTTCTGAATCGATAGTTCTCTGCAGTGAAATATTTTTTAAAAAAACATAAAACAAAAGGATCTTTCATATGTGGCCATAAAAAGTCTCTTTTTATTACACCACAAAATCAGCTACTGAAGGACACTTTTCAATGTGAAAAGTTGATGAAGTGTTCAAGACAAGTAGCCAACAAGACCACTTGCATGCCGAGTCAGCAGGCATGACAGCACTTTCTTTGCACTGGCTGCTGCAAGTTTCAAACAGTTGTCCAAGAAGCAGCACTTATATTTGAGGCACACTCGGGAAAAGTCTTAAGCAAAGAAAAGCACAGGGAGCGGGTCCCTGAAAAGGCAACTTTACCTTTCAGAATCCCCTCAGGCGAATGTAGCGTTCTAGGAGAGATGACCCAATGTGCCATCCAGGAATGTATACGAGGCATCGTAAGTGCTTAGGAGAGTTTATTTTTTTGAAGCCTCCATATTAAGTTGGTTTAGATGGATCGGTATTTGATGAAAATGTTCTGAAGTGGAGGTTTTCTGTAGCACAAGATTTTTAAAAACGGCACCAAAGGTTCTTTTATATGTGGTCACGTGTATTTTTGTTTCGTTTTTTATTTTTTGTAAATGCAGCCGCAAAATCAGATACTGCAGGACAGTTCCGATCTGAAAAGTTCTTAAAATGTTCAAAGACAAGAAGCCGACAAGACTGTTTCCGTTGCGAGTCCGCAGGCATGCCAGTACTTTCTTTGCACTGGCTTCTTGAAGACTCGGAGAGTTGTCCGAGAAGCAACACTTATATTTGAGGCACATTCGGACGGGTGAAATGCCCAGCAGAGAAGTGCTGTCACTGAGAATGCAACTTGCACCCATCAGAATCGCTGTCAGGCGAGTGTAGCATTTTGTGGGCGATGGCCCAATGTGCGTCAGGCATCGCAACGGTTCGAGGGTTTCTTTAAACCTCCAAATAAATTCTGTCGAACGATAGTCTTTGTTGTATCAGTTTTGAACTCGCAAATCGTCTCTTTATTCAGGCAGATGTCTTTAATGCTGCGTGATTTTTTTTTTTATGGAGCCACAAGCAGTTCGTCAGTGATAACCACCAAAAATTTGCATCCTTGGTTTTCAAGCATTCATACACCGTCTCTTCTTGAAAGGTTGGCACTGTCGAATCCTTTTGAATTGGAAGGACAGTAAAATCGTAATTTTTCGGGAGAGTTTTTTTTCTCTCTCTCTCTCTCTCTCAAATCAAGTCGGTCTGAGAAGGAGACGTTCAAAGAGTTCGGGATCGAAGAATCGTCTCGACGTCTCAGAAGAAAAAGTTCCGAGCTCATGACGCATCTCTGTAGCAGGGGTTTCTTTATTACTTTTAATTGCTGCCACAGATGCCTTCTCATTTTTTCGTAATTTTTTTAAAAATACGATCGTAGTTTTTTTTTAATGCAGCCGTATGTTTTTTAATGCGGCCAATTTTTTAAAAAAAGCGACCATTTTTTTAAATGCGAACACATTTCTTAAATGCAGCCGTAGTTTTTTTAAATGAGGCCGCATCCTTTTTAAATGAGGCCGCATCCTTTTTAAATGAGGCCGCATCCTTTTTTTAAATGCGGCCGTAGCTTTTTTTTTTCTGAATGAGGCAGCAAAGGCATTTCTATTGCAGCACTTTTTCTTTAATTTTGCTGCCTAGTGCCAGTTTTTGTTCTTTTACCGAACACATGTTAGTTAGTCGAGTAATTTTCTTAGGCATCACTCGCAAATCTGGGGCGTTACTGCTAAATAGTTCCTCAGTGGTACACAGTCGAGCTCTGCTAACCGTCGATTCTATTCATAAGTCTAAACTGCCATTGTCGGGTCAAAAGTCTTGACAGTCAGTCACTGAGCTACACAAATGTTTGTTGTGCTGATAAGGCATGAAGCGAAAGCGGCTTTTTTTTAATGCCTTCATTGAAATTCGATGATCAAGTGATTTTCATACACAAAATTCCCTGCGATAAGCCATAGCAGGATGCAGTAAAAAAACGATACATGGTCAACTCCCTGAAAAGTGTGGATTTCAAATATCACTCACTTTATGTCACTGTCTCCATCGAAGCTAATCTCTTAGCCTCATGTCAGTAAAGAATGAAGCACATAATGCAGGACTGGCACACTATCAAGAATGTTAGGCAAGTCGAACTTGATGCAAATATGAGATCATTACAATAAGGAATACTGTCTTTTCATAATAGATTTCAAAGGATTAAAATAATACCCATGATGTTGCAATTTTCAAGAAAAGTACTATTTTTATTTAAAACGCGTCAACATTTAAAATTTGAAAAACAACCTTTTTACGAATATTATCTTCATCTTTTAATTACCAATCTACATAATCCAAATATGATGTAAAAATTAATCAAATTTTTTTAAAGGGTTATATTTGACGGAACTTATTTGCATGCCATTTCTGCAAACTTTCATCTGAACTGCAGTAAATGAGTCTTCAAATAACTGCAAACCATTTGCATAGGATGGAAGTAGGAGAGAAAATGTATTATAATTACAAACAAACTAATTTTATATTCTTGTAACGAAAACAGTTCCGCGTAAATTGTGATGTAAATTGTGATACAGACTTTCATAAAAAAATTTCAATTCTTTGACAAAAAGAGCTTTTTTTTTTCAACTGTACTCTACAGAAAATCATATTAACATGAAAATCAAGCGTTTCTGTGAAAAAAGGACAAATGTTGTCAAGAAATTTATCATACACTATAAAATAGCAGTTAAAATTAATTTTTATTTCTCTAAAGCTAATTTCAGATTTTATTTTGATTATAATTAATAAATTTTAATTTTATTAAATTTTCGATACTTCACAGACACGCTTAATACATTGGCGCAAAAGATAAATTTAACCGAAATTCAGTTTTTTCCCTAAGAAATATTTTGGGAATCTCGGTCTTTCACAAAAATTGCCCTATTGTTTTACAGATGCATACAATATTCAATAAACAAACAGAAAAAAAGAATAAAGTGCCTATTCATACAATATTCAATAAACAAACAGAAAAAAAGAACCAGTGAAGAGTTTTAAAAATATTTCAAAATATCAAATATTGACATTTTTTTTATTATACACTTTACAAATACTTCAAGATTTTTCTTTTTTTTGCACATCCTGAATTTCGTTAATAAGATCATACAATAAAGTAACAAATTTTTTTTATGCAAAATAGAAATGTTTGCTTCATTAACAGCCAATTACAGCGACTGCAAAAAAAAATTATGGACGTTAAAAAAAAACCAGTTGAAAGTGTCATATTTTCAGTTTTAGGCAGAAAAATTCTCTAGAATTGCTAATTTTAATAATTTAATTTTTAAATTAATGAAAATTCTTAATTAAAATGTTTAGCCTTAAGGAATAAATGAGCAAACTGGATACTATGTTCTTTCAATTGTTTCATGCTTTTTCATGTATTGCTTTTGTAATGACAATCGCAATATTTAGATATTTATAATTATGGCAAACTGATTACGCCATAATCATGAACAATACTGCCAATTATTGAATCATCAATTCCAATCCATTACATGTGCTGGAAGCGCATCTGAACCTTTTCACAACGTAACAATTAAAAGATGGCTACACTATATTTGTTTTTGCTTTGAAAAAGGAAACCATGTTTCAAATAACACATTTACCTCACAATTTAGATTTCGTAGTAACCAATTTATCTTATTTTACTCATGCATATTAAAACTTGGTACATTTCGAGCAATTCGTCTTTTAGCGCAAAACAGAGCAATTTTAATTGATAATGGAAACTATCGAATATAATGATCAATTAAATATCTTCGAACAACAAGTTTCTTTGCTTTAGAATTTGGATATTAGGTTTTTAAATAAAAGACCGCCTCTAAAAGATCTTTATGTACAAATTTTCAATTCGCAATTGCCAAAACTGTGGAATGTTTTCTTTGCTTTACTGGTGATAAGTATGTGATATTTAATAACTTACGTCTACCCAATTTCAATGTAGAATAGAGAATTAAAAGTGAAATATCACCATATGCGAATAGTAAATGCTATCTTACTAAGTTATGAAGCATAAGTGTGTCAATGATTAAACTTAAGCGGGTCATTCACCGCTGTTCCAAACTGGAATTTTTTGAACACGGGAAGGAAAACCTATAATGGTCAAAAACCTATGAAACTTGGAACAAAGGATTCGAAGTGATGGAATTCAATGAACTCAATATCCAAAACTCCATCCGCCGATTCAAATTTGGGAGCTCGATGCCCCGTGTGAGGGGGGAGAGGAGTATGGGTGGCAGGAATTCTGCGACTTTTAACCTTGTCTCAAACCGAACTTTGGAATATCCGTGAACGCTTTCCCTAGTTTTTCGACTAAATGGATGGGGAAAAAGCCGGTCTTGAGACAAATGGCATAGCCTAGCTTTTTCGTGAATGCCCAGCTTTAGAAGCATACTTCATACATATTTGCTCTCCTTCACTATCCCACTGCATAACTTATGTTCGCTTCTTTCTTCTATTGTAAAATGCCTTTTACTTTTCCATCGATCAACAGAAGTTCACTGCAAAATCTGTAGAAGAACCGCTGGGCATGCGAAGTTAACATATGTCTGGCCGTTTTACACTAAGTAAAACAACGAATTAAAATAGTGAAATCAGCCGATCCAAAGTAATCTTAAATTTGCTGTAATGACAAGCATAAATTTTGTGCTTCTCAATAGAAATAAAATTAGCAAACTTTTCGAGAAACCGAAATAAATATTTTTTTGCTTCGTTTTAGTAAATGATGCCAGCCTCCAATCAACTTTTCGCTTCCACTTCTCTCGGGACTGAGAAATAAGTAATACCAAGACTTCTGTTTGCATTAAAACGGATCGGTAGATAGATTTCATTTATGCTGATCTTATACGAAAAGAAGGCCATATTCCACTCGGATATTCATAGAGAAATTCAATTTTACCCTTGTGCGCAAGCAAGGTTTTTTACCAATTTTACTCAAGTCACTATAATTTTTTGAACCGAAATGTATCATTGCACCAAAATTGAAAGGGAGTTACATGCTTGGTAAAATAGAAAAATGAATTTAATTTTAAGAAATAAAAATTATCGACATTAAAAAATGTAGAAAAACATCAGTTGAGCGATTTCAATTTTTCAGCTGGTTCATAATTAAAGGATTCGAGAAGAATGCATGGTTATACATCCAGAAAATTGAATGAACAGTTTATAAATAAAAAGTTCCAAACGTCTTTTCCACAGACGAGCAAGATATATTAGGACACTAAAGAAATGATTTCTGAAAAACTGAGTCTGCAACCCGTTTCCCTCGGTTTTAAAAAAATTATCTGCACGTTATTCCAGAAAAATAGCAATTGTAACCTGTTTACATCTAATGGTGTTTCATTTAAAGACGACTGATAAACTGAAATTAATTTTGATTTCAATATTTTGGCGAGTTAAGTTTTAGAGAAAGCAACTACTGAAACAATGCTATACTGCATTGTGATTTCTTAGAAATGTAAGTGACAAAGGATGTACAGAGATATTTCCAAAATATTTACGATTCATTGGCAGACGGTTCTGGTTTCATTGTTATCATATGGCAGCTGGTTGGAAATTATGTGTATTCAGTTTCTGAATATTTAATTGGCTGCACATATTATTCACATGTTTCTAGCTGGTTTTAGAGAAAGCTATATCTCAGAGAAGTCCGAAATGGGTGGTTTCCTCCAATTTCGTTAAAAATCAAGCATATTTAATACCTTAATGAAGTTTTTATTTTTAAATTTTTAGTTTAATATTTTGGTTTTCACTTTCAACTACTGGAATACACCTTCATAGAGAAAACTAATCGCAATACAGACCAAAAATGTTCATTTTTTGTACTTTCTCTTCAACGAGTAAAAATGAAATTTTCGTTTGCATGATTAAGAATTACGTATAACTAACTGAAGCCTGTTTGTTTCCTCTCAAACTTAAAAAGGAATTAAAAACAACCAGAAATCTTCACATTTACTTTTTTTCACGAGATCGTAAATATGTCAAAGCAGGTGTCCTTGATCGAATGAAAAATTGTTGCTCTTCGCATAAAAAATTAAATTTAACATCAATTTGTTTTTATATAATCTTCAACTCATTAACACCACCGTCCGAGATCTTCTTTAGATCGTTCATGAGATCTGCTTTAGATTGTTCATTGATAAATTAGACATTGTAGTAAACTAAATTAACGCGAATTTTCCGCTTCGAATTCTTTCAGAAGAACTTAGAAGGAATGTTTTCCACATGTATTTTACTGAAAATATAAGTAGGGCTAATAATTTAAAATATTATACGATTTTCTTTTCTTCAGAATTCCTAACGATTTTCACTTGAAACAGTCTGTGGATTTGAATTAGAAATCTAAACCATTCGTCAAGTATTTTTAATTTCTTCCGTTATTGACTGAAGCTAATTTAATTACAAATTATCGTTCTTTATTCGGTTTTTATAAGGCATTTATACCGATTCGATTTCGAGTGAGTATATTGTTTTTAAATCAAGAGCTACCTTTACTGAAATATACGTCAGCTCACTATGAAGCATTTTCTCGACACGCTCATGAAAATAAACTGTTAAGGTGATCATTTATCAAATTTTCCAGTCGAAATTAAAGTTTACTAAGTGTTGGTGTGGTAAGGGATCAAAACCTGGGGCTCTTCCAGCACATAAAGTTTTGCCATTTTATCATCGACATAATTATAGCTCGAGCCTACAATAGAACGAAAAAGAATAATACTGAAAAGAATTACGAAAACGAACCAATCATTAGTTACTTAAAATATAGGAAGGTCATCTTCTATACTCGGTAATAGCAGGGAACACAGTTTCTTCACACTTCTCTTCGCATACTTCTCTTTCACTACTTTTGTACCATATTTTGATGGTAAAGCGTTTGTACTAGCTTACATTTTAGAAATGAAGTTTTTGGCTTTTCTACTATTCAACGTTTAATCTCATAATGGATATTGGTTTTGTACACAGTAAATCGGATAATTTGCCAAGGATTGATCCTGCAAGGAATGATGGCAAAGAAACTGGACATAAAACGCCTGCTCTTAAATTATCTCATAAGAAAAGCTGTTCGTACCTTCCCTTGAATGCATTCAGTAACCGGAACAAAGAGCTTTACTATAACACAATAGACTTCGCCTTAGGAAAAAAGGGTAGATATTCAAAAGCATCAGCCAGCATAAATTGAAGAATGGTCCTCGGACATTCCAAGAAAAAGCTGCCATTTCTCTCACACAAGAAAAATGAAAAGCAAAGAACCTGATTTTGCATGTTCTGTGAAATTTCGTATGCCTACAAAAAAACCCTACCAAATAAAAAAAAAATCCAGGAATATACTTATTTCAGAAGTTCCGCTGAAAATAAATTCAGGTAAGGCATTTTTTTTAATACACGTGCCTTTGAAAATGAATTTTATTTTATATTACTCTGATATGAAGAATATAAATTATTTCCTTCGTACAAGTATTAATTTTAAGATAGTAGTTAATAGCAATTAATATAAAAAGCCTGGTAAAAATAACTTATATAAAGAAGCCTATATATTTATAAAAATATTCAAACACGACCGAATGCGACTAATCTAGGAATTTAAGGGCTACCATGTAAACGACGAACCTTAGATGTGCGGCGAGATAAATGTCTACCTTTTTTGAATTGTAATAATTGATAATTAAATTGACTATTTGAAGGCTAATTTTTATTTGAATACTCATTGAATCTAAATGATTTATTTTGTATCAAAAATTCTGAATTATTTTCTTGCTCTTACAAATGAAAACGATTTTCATTATCAAAAAAGTCATGAATTTAAACTTATATTCAAGATATTCTAATTGATTTTGAATAGTATTGTGATTTAAAAATATATACAAGAAACATTTGAATATCCATGGAAATAATATAAGTAAAATAACAAGTTTTTTTTTTTTTAATCTTAAAGAAGTTGGAACAGCCTCTGTGCCACCGCCCCTCAAAAGGGTTAAAATATAAATTCCATGTAATAAAATAGAAGTGAAAAAAATAATTAAATTTAACTACTTGCTTTAAAATTAATAATTAAAATCTCACCTTATACTTATATTAAAAAAAAAGCGGATATCGAGTTCAGGGCTGTTTTTTACTGTGCTTCGTGATATACAATTTTAATAGATATAATATAGATAAATTACTCATCGGGCGCCGTTGTAGTTGTATTAACACATTTAGGAACAATTCAATAGTTGTATCTTTCCGACATTATTTTATCTGATGCGGTAGTTGGAAAATATAGGGGGAAAAAAGCAAAATCTCTATAGAGAGCGAACGGGAGATCTCTCCTGTTTGGGCATATGTGACGTCAGACACGCTTCGCGCCAAAATGGATCGTTTTTCCCGCTTCATCCGAGAGGCGAACTTTGATTGCAAACATTAAAAAAAATTCTAGACAGTTTTTTTATGTTTTTGTTCATGAAGCATTTCCAATCGATTAAAGAAAAAAAATGCCGATGAATCCAAAGTGGGATGTACCAGTAAATTAGAGAGATCTGGGCCACTTCAGTTAGGATGGCTCATGGCAGAGCTAACATTTTAAATTTAAAAACAATTTTGTAAGGAAAAAGAAATATTAACTGGATATTTTGGATTTCATTTTCTACAGTTGTATTATTAGTTTTATAACATTTTTCCATTTAATTCCTAACGGACATTTAAAAAGAGTCTAAAGATACGTGGATAGTTAAAACATTTTTAATTAGAGAAAACTAGAACGTGATAAGTTGGAGTTTCTATTTAAGGCTAAGTATAAGAAATGATATACAGTAGAGTCTCCCTACAACGAAGTCTCCCTACAGCGGATTTCTGCCAATAACGAAATTTTTAATCGGAATGTTAAATAACATTCAAAATATTCTCCATATAACGAAGTGGTTGTCTCCCTATAACGAATTTTTTCATACCTTTATCTTTTCGATTGTTGTCATTTTTGAAGAAAGTTGCTAATTTCTGTGCAAACAAATCGCCCACATGTGCCTGTTTCTGGAACCACTCGCATTGTTCATTCCAGCGATAACACATAAAAATAGAATGCTATGTGAAGGGTAATGAAGTTGTGGGGGACCTGGGTTTCTACAGAGGGAGCAACATTTCTACGGGTCAAGATTCCAAGAATCGGGGTGGAAAGAGCAAATGGATGTGACAATACGCATTTATATTTATCTGTACTAGTATATATTATCCTCTAAATTGGTGAATTGTCTTCACTTTTGAGTATTTTGTTTATAATAAAAATTAGCATAATTTTAACAAATTTGTAATAAATATTACTTCATTTTTAATTGAAAGTCATAATTAAATATTTGAACTTATCGCACATACTAAAAGGTTTGTTACATTTACTTAAATAACTGCAAAAATCTCTAATCTCCGTATAACGAAATTTTCTCTATAGCGAATTTTTCAACTGGAACCAAGCGATTTCGTTATAGGGAGATTCCACTGTAGATACAATCATGGAGATGAACAATAAAACAATTATATGATAATTTAATAAGACAAGAGTTCCATTTAAACTTGCTATAAGTGAAGCATGTTGCTCCAAGAGGTTTTATTAAACAAAAAATAGATTTAAGAACGAATTTATTTCTCAAATAAAACAAGGCAATTAACTACTTAAAAGTTCCAAGTTTAAGAATCACTCGTCTTTATATCTAAATGTTACAAATGTCGTGCTTTTTTATGATAAACCAAACTTTAGTTGCATTTATCATATTATTCTTTGTTTAAAATATGCATTTCTACATCTCGCACCACCTCAAAAATTCCTTTGTCCTTTTGACAGTAAGCTTTAGATATTAAACTTTTCAGAATTAAAATTAACAAACTAAACTAGAAGGATTCATTTAGAAATGTATCGGTCAGAAGATGCCAAATCGATACAAAATTCGGGTGATACTTAGCCCAAAAAGAGCAGATGAGACCATAAAGAGAATGCGCAAAAGGATGTTTTTAAAACAAAAGCAGCTGCGCTCTCGTTGCGTCGTTTACACTATTTTCATTATAGACACGCGTCAAAAGATGAGTAACCTTAATGTCTGTAGGTACGAATAACAAGAAGTAGGAAACATTGAATTGGAAACCTGGGTTCTGGTTACAAAAAAAAAAAAAAAAATCGAATAATAAAACTACTTGCGAGGGTTAATTAAGGGTAGACAAGGGCTAGTTGGCCTAATCGTTACAATTTAAAATTTTCCGGTATACAATATTGTCAGTCCAAACAAGTGTGTATATTATCCTGCATTCCTTCTTCGACATTAGTGTTATTGAAGAAGCAGCGTCCACTAAAGAATCAGCTTTCAAATTTTTGCTCAAGTAAGTATATTTGCTCACTTATAAATAATCGCTCTTTTCTTTGTCTGCATATTACAATTTCTATTTTTATAAATAATATTCAGAAAGAAATTGTTTTTTGTTGCTTTAGGGCCTGTTTTTTTTTAGCGAAATGCTTTCAGAATAAATCCCTAAACTCATGAGAAACAAAAATGGCAATGGGGCTAGTTGACTCATTTCTCAGGAGGCACGTTTGCCCAGCGCCCAAACTGCTCTGTGGCGATGCTACGCACGGATTTTCAGAATGTGCGTTACACAAATATCTCTAAATATGTAGAATGGCAATAATATGTAGAAGCTCTAAATATGTAGAACACACCATATTTAGTAAGCAAGATACTTGTTAGGAGAAACCATGCGGATGCAATTTTGATTATAATTACAAAATACTATTTGACGATGACCATAAAAGCTGTTTCTCAGTTTCTATCGAGTAAAAATTCTCCAAATTTGTATACAATACACATAATGGATAATAACACAACCGCGTTATTTAAATTAATAAAATATAATAAAACAGAAGAACGTTTTGTGATAGCCACTTCATAATAGTAGTGGAACAACTTACCCCGCAGTCTGGGTAGGTTGGCCCAAACGACTTGGTGTCAGTTTGAGCTTTTAAATTACTACTGATAGTTAATATTTTCAAATTTTACTACGGCGAATTCTTCCCAAAGACACACTGATAGTGTCATCTAAAAATTTTTTTTAAACTTTGAATTCCCTTTTATTAAATTCTTACAAGAAAAAAACGGAACAACTAGCCCCTGTCTACCACATATCAGGAATTCCACTGCTCGATGAGAACACGCCGAAAAATAATTTTATAAGTTAAATTAACTTCTTTCTTAATTCTTGAATAAAAATATCTTCTTTTAGACTAGCATTTATACCACTCACCTCTAGAACAGATGTTTTTCAATAATCAGGCAAAAACAGTGACGAGTTTATATGGTTCAATCACTGTTTCACGAAACAATCTTTGAAACTACAATCCATGCGGTAAACAAAGGATCATTCAACAATAATTAGAACACTTTAACTGCATGCAGATGAGCTTTCCCCATGAATAATAAAAATAAAGTATAGTTTCTTGACACCGGTCGAGTATTCGGAAAAGTTTGGGCTGGCAGTCTGACAAGCGAGATTTATGTCCTAATATCCTTTACGATTTAACTATGCTAATGTTAACACATATACCAGAAACCAGGGCAATTCTCGCCTTTTGGCGCCTTATTAAGTCCTTAGCAGTTTATATATCCTAATTAGGGCCATTATACTTTAATATTAATATCTGCAAGAACTGCTGGTTTAATGATATTGCCATCACCAGTGTAGTGAAATCACTAATCATCAGACAAAAGGACACCTAACCGAGCTGGAAAAGTGGCTATTAGGTAGAAAAATATTCGATATGGACACATTAAATCTGTCTACCTTAGGAAGCAAAGAACCATACCACCTCTCCTTTCCGCGACGATATGGAAGACCTATACCCTAAAAACACAGAACCTAGCTTAGTTATTTTATCGAAGATGGCTCCTAACTTATCAGAAACACAACCTTAAACTATGAAAAAAAACAAGAGCTTCTCAAGCAAAACTTGATTCCCTGACATGTAACAACTCATAACTCTGGAAAATAAAGTTCCTTTATAAGACGTTGTTAAAGCACATTATCAGCTACGCCATGCTGTATTTGGAGAGCAGTTACCAAAACTAAAACACACTGGAACCCCTACAAAAATACGACGGCAAGGTAAAATACAAAACCAAGACGGTTCTCCCAAAATGAAACATATTTTAAGACCTCAATTTAAAATGCCGTGATCACATTCTTATCACATTGTGTGCAGTACACGAATTAGACGCAAGCTCAAAAAGAGAAATCATAACTTTGCTCTCTCTAGACAATGTAAATACCATGAAAGAAAAAAACAACTTATTCTTCAGACAATTTTTTAAACCTGTCCAACTTGTATAAATTGGTATACAAGTGAATTTTTTGAATTAAAATTTTGATTTTCGGTAATTCGAGAAAAAAAAAAACGAATTTTTTATGCTTCCCACTTCCAAAGAATTAAAAACTTGTAGTGAAATTCTTATAAAAATTGGATACTCGTCACAACTAGAGGTCCATTTGGTTCAGGCATGCTACCACATGACTGAGGAACATTTAATGGAGGAGAAGTTTAAGGGTTCCTCTGGATGTGTTCTTAAATCAGCATTAATAAAAATTAGGTTGGATTTAGTAAGAGATGTGGGCGTGGTAGTTGCTGCAGGTTTCTCCAAGCAAAACAAATGTCGGTCAGTTTCTCATAAAAAGTCCTCCGGAGAGACAACCTACCACCATATATAGGAACTAAAATCAGACTCCCAAGGCAGGTAGGTGTCTCTCCTATTAACACAAAATATATCTCTACGATGATGCTACGATATTCTGAATTCCACACAACATCGTGAAAATATCGTATGGATATTGTAAGAGCATCTTGTGCTAGTAGGGACAGGTCGCTTTGACCTGGGTAACGCCACACTTCTTTATCACGAGTCAAGGAGAAAAGGACTTGACTGGATAGAACTTATACCGATTGGGATTAGAACCACCACGAATCGATTAAAGAGATACCAACAGATGTTCCCTAAACGTCGGGAAAATATCTAGAGCGGAATAGACTAACGAATGGCACTCCAACTGACCAGTTGTTAACTTCCTCTATCCCATAACTCCGACTCTGTAGTGTAGTACAGCAATATTTCAAAACTGTTTTTAACATGTTAATCACTGTTGCTGTGCGTGTGACAACTTCAGAAATCATCCGCCTTATTAACACTGCAATGCATTTTATTGATTAAATATAGATCAATTAATAGGCTCTCATGTTTCATGCAATGCTTCGATGCGTGAGAGTGTCAGAGCCAATTAACTCCTTTCTCGGTTTATTTAATTTTTAAAAAATGCTGTTTTTTTACACTTTTCGGCTAATCAGTAGAACATCTAGCTATTATTAACAAAAGGGTCTCAAGTTTCGAGATAAATTCTCCCATACATTCGGATAAGTAAAATCACAGATGAAATTTTTATTTAAAATAAAAGTTTATACTAAATGCTTCAGCCAAACAATAAGTGTATTTTTTCACCAAGTTCAAAGATGAAATTGACTTTAAAAAATCGGAAAATTCTTCCAATTAAATAATTTTTCCCTTTTTGTTGCGTTTTTACAACTTTCTTCGAAATAAAGTTTTCAAATGAAGCCTACAATGATAATAAACCAATACTGATTACTTTCTCATTTTTAATCGTATTGCTCGGCATGTATTACGACATTCTAGCAACCTTTCGAAAGGACATTTGAATCCTAAATATATGCTTTATTAGTCGTTTACAACATCAGACACTCGTGAAATAATAGAACAGATATTTATGGAAGGATTGAATACTAGCATAAAAATTATGAAAAAACAATATATAGTACTCGCTATTCAACGATTCAATGTTTAAAAATTAATCATTCATCCTGAATATGATGAATCGTCTAAAATTTTGAAAGCTTATCGATTAACTTCTTAACCTAATTGATTTTGATTAGCAGGATTGGTAAATTAAAAATGAAACTAAACACTAAATAAAGTGTTGCTGCAACATAATAGAAACCTTTCGGCTTCTTTTATTTTTATGCTCCTTTTGAACAGCAACCTCTTCTTACACTAAATCCTTTTCGAGCTTTCCCGACGAAACCCGGAATAAGATTTGCTGTCGGGTATTTCGGCCGGATCGGACTAGTAAATTTCATCTTTCCCCCTCCTGTGCTGGTTTGAAAAGAAGGAAAATAATAAAGGGAAGAAATTTTATGAAAACTAGTAGTTTCCTTTTGTTAATAAAAATTTGTAACTGTTTATCCGACTCTTTCAGAGAAGTATTTGCGTAAAAGGCAAAATGCACGGTACAATAAAACTGGAAATATTTCAGGGACCGGCAGCGATGAAATGTGTACTTTCTGGTTAGGACTGGGCTTTGTACGATTTTCTGATTTACTTTTGATTTTCTCAATGTCATCAGACAACGAAAAAGTTGCACTTTTAAACTTGTATACAATAAATCTTCCTTTGTGAAAGTTATAGTTAAGCTCTAAAAAAAGCTAAATAGAAAAATACAGTCTTGGCCAAAGAGGGTATTTTAATATTCCACGCTCTTCAAGAAAAACGGAACTATCCATTTTTTATTCTTATTATCGCAGTACATAGCCTATAAACCCACTTTGGAAAATCATTAATTTCTGATACAGCATTTAATTTACTCAACTTTAAAATTCAAACTAATCAGGCACATAATTTGCATGCAGAGCAAGTACATATTTATTGAACTTCGCTGACTAGAATATTTGCTATATATTATGTTAATAATTTAGGGTAAATTATTAACATATCATCAAATATGAACATATTAAAAGAGCAACTGCATTTTCAACTCTATAAATTAGATTTTGAAAGATCTAAAATATAATTGTTATTGAATTTTATCGTAAGTCACAATAAAATTCAAATAGCAAGAAACTTCATTTTTTGCCTTGGTTTGTCTCAATTACTGAAAATTTATCCGTAGAATTTTTATGACGGGAAAGTTTATCATAATTTCTTAACTATTTTCAAAATCTGCTGTTCATCGTTCTCAAACAAGGTATACTGAAATCATGCCCATCATTTTTTTTTTTTTTTGCACGGGATTTTGCCTGCGATATACAAACGCCAAGGAGAATTATCTGTGCAAAATTATTAACCATGGGCAACGCACTAATTGGAGAAATGAAAAATGTTATCCCTGCTTGACCAAAAAAAACCAGATTAATTTCAAATATTCTCTCTGCGCTCCGAAAATTATACGTTTTTCATAATAACTGCAATGAGAAGTTAGAAAATATTAGAAGAGTACAAGAATACCTTGTTTAAATATTACCTATGAGCTACTTAAACGTTAGGAACCCTTTTGGCCAAGACTGTTGTTGAAAAGGGGGGGGGGGCCAAGACATATCGCTCTCGATTCATTCCATTTTTTAGCAATTATAAATTTTCATCAGTATCCGTCTGCAACACATTCGCTACGGCGAGCGTGCCGGGACGCTATTTTGTAGCGCCCTTTTCGGAGACAAAGCTTCGGCACGCTACCCTTACCTTCAGCCAGGCACGGCAAACTTGCCGTGACGCTCTCCGCCTCCGAGAAAGGTGCAACAAAGAGCGTCCCGGCACGCTCGCCGTACCGAATATATCAGCCGAGATGCAGAAATAGAAGCCGTCACCAGCTCGACACTGCAGGATCCACGTTCCTTTCGCGAGGAATGCGTGTCGAGTGAATCCCTCGAAAGCCCGCGAAGATGCCGTCGGAGTCAACAAGCGAGAGGTGGAACCGAGAGACTAGTCGGGGAAGCAGAACTCCCCCAACCCTACACATGTACAGTTAGGTTAACTAAGCTAAAAATAGTCATCGTTTGGATAATGCATATTTAGAACAAGATTTTATTACAAAAGCATACAAATCAGTCAATACAAAAGTAACCCTTTGCATTCTGAAAGCCATTTCACACGACAGGAATCCTTGAGGTGCAACAGATAAAACATTGCGCTTACGGTGTTTTAACTAAAATTTTCTCTCTACTGTTTGGGTTTCAATTCGCAGCCATTCCCTAGTAACACAAAGATGAACAATATTTTTAAGATATTGCAGAAGTGTACAATATCGTAACAATATTGCGCAATTTTAAACTCGCCATACTGATCAATTAAAATTTAAATGGGAAAGGTGGTTTTACCTTTGAAACTACCAGTCTGTTAGAATCAAAAAATATTCTTCAACCCCTTGACTTACGAATTTATTTAACCTCTAATTACATGACAGAACCCATTTGGGATATTTTATTTCAATCTATTTTAAGATAGTAAAGGGTACTCGAGACATTTAAGTGTAGCCAAGTGATTTTTGTATTTAATATTAATTGCTACGCTGACTTCAATACATATTTAAATAGTAAAAATTATGTCATTCGACGCGCATGTCAGACACGTCATTGTATGCGAAGGGGTTAAGTTTTTCAGTCTTAGTTTATTAACGTCCGGTTTTGAAGCCTCACGAGTGTCATTTTGGGATAGACCTCGTAATTATGAACCGTGAACAGATAACGAGAGCCGGAAATCCTCTCTCCAAACTTCCACACCACTCCAACTGGAGGGCATTTGACTTCGACAGATTTAACGTGCACCTGACCTCCATGGAATCCGATATCGGGCCATTTTCCGCATTGAAAATTTTGAATTTTAAAGCATTAGCCATCCAAAGATAAGTGGCCCAGTGGATAAATATTTAATTTTAATTGGGAAATATAGCTAACAATTCTGGAAATCACAATATTAAAAATACATGACATTTCTCAAACTGTTTTAACCAAAAGAATTATATTTAGTAAATTAAAGTGTAATATTAATTTCTCACTAGGTTGTTTTTCTGGGGGGGGGATCTATTTTACAATTGATTAAAAATGCATCGCTTTATTTTCAGATACATTCATGTAGTGAACTAGAAGAAATGTGGTACTTAATACTTGGGGAACATTTGTATAATGTTCTAACATTTCAAATAAAAAAGAAATCGTACAACATTCCAGTTTAATATTCCTTTCTTATAAAATGTGTTAAACCAAATCCTAACATTTGTTTTTATATGATAAATTAAAGATCCCAATGCAGTTTATACACGCTGTTTCATAGATTTTCCTCTGAAAATCATGCTCTGAATTGCGCGATTCTCTAAAATTAGCGACCAAATCCTCAATATTTTTACTACTTTACTCTTGTTTACTTCTAACCAACACGATGTCTTTTTAAAAGCACGTCCTCCCGTTTGTGTCAGCTCAGGTGTCGTCCTCGTCATCTGACCGAGGTTCAAATTACGAGGTCCGTCCCAAAATAACCCTCGTATTGTTTCAAAACGGGACGTTAATTAAACTAAACTAAGCTTCTAAAAAGCACAATCTTTATGATGTGAACGATTTTGCATCATTGTGGAAATAAGTACAAAAATATATTTTAGGTATTTAATTATTAAAGTTAAAGAGTACAAAAAAAGAAGAACTAACGATGGGTTAAATGGAATTTTTTATATCCTTGATGAAATAATAAATAGAATTCATGAAATTGTCAATCTGATTATCAAATCTCTATATTAATAAATTGGATATTTTGAAAATATCTTGATACATCTTCACCAGAATTTTAAATTAATGCAGTTTTGAATGCATCAGGAAATAATTGATCTAGTACGAAATCTCGAATTTTCACAATACAGTGGAACCTCCGGAATAAGAAACAGGAATTCCAAATTTCGAACATCTTTAATTTTCTAAAAAATATTTATTGAAAAACGAAGGAAAATAACAATTAGGAATCGGAAACAGGAATGTGCTAATGTTTATTAATTTAAAAGAAACTAAAGTACCCAAAGTCAATACTCTACTGCATTTGGTATAATCGAGAGTATTTAACCGATTTTTCCAGATCAGCCGAATTTCCCGGCATCCGAACAGAGGTCCGCCCAATTAGTTCAGATTCCTGAGGTTCTATTATACTGTGACTTTGATTTTAACTGTAGAAACGCGGATGAGAAATATGAAGTCATGGCGACTTTGGAACTGAAAATCGTCTGGTTCACATTTTTAACACAACTTCATAACGGGCTTATTTTTTTAATTTCAGTGCGAATACTTAATTATTTTAATCATAATTTTTGAATTGTGTTCTGCGAAGATTTATTACGAAAGTTCTTTTTCCCAGTATAAGAATTAATTACGTTTTATTTCATTGAATATTTTGCCTCATACAGAGATATTTCTACTCTCTCGTGTGCAAAGAAAAAGTGATGCAATAGTTTCAAGATTTGACCTCGAGATTTGGATGGAGCCCCACGTTTTAAACCTCCCTGAATCCGAAAAAGTTTATTTTTTGGAATTTCGTCAATGAACGCGATAACCAGAAAACGCAACATGGTTAAAAGAAATTTGCTACGTGGTCTAGTGACCAAACTTGTAGATCTGTATCGAGTTTTGGACCCAGTTGCTCAAGAGGATGTCCAAAATGCCTACTCTTCTCCTTTCCTCACAACTACGAACCAACATCGTGACGCATTATGTGCGTATAGGAGAAAGCCACCGATTGCATTCGAAAATGAAAGGTCACTGAGGAACGGATGCGAGTCGCTGAGGGATAATAATGATTGTTGCGAGACACTGAGGAAATAGCATCATTAGTATGAGCCAATTGTGAATGGGATCGGAATGCAAAGAATTACTGTGCACAAGGATAATGTTAGGAAAATACTTACCTCGAACGCATCGAAAATTAATCTACCCCAGGATGGGTACTTACCTGTTATGCTGTAAATTAGTTATTAATAAGAACAGTATAAAAAGATAATTCTACTAATATGCAACACTAGATTCTGATCTCGTAAAAATCAGCAAACGCTCACTAGTTAATCTGTTAGAAGTTATATGCAAACTCAAAAAGACAAACGGCAAGTGGCATTTTGCTTCTATTTTAAATTTATTAAAATAATTTCATTTTTGAAGCAGTTTGGAAAAGACAATAAAATAATGAAAACAAAATACTTGAAAATGATTCCGATCAATAGACAATCGACGTCATATGTCTCTTGTTAATAAATTCCTAATTTCGATTTTATAACTTGTCGAATCTACTTACTCTCAATTAAAAATAAAAGCGAATGTGTGGGTGTTTTTACGCTTTACAGGGTAGATCGTTGAACCTAAAGCTACCAAATTTGGCATACATATACTTGAGAGAGGCAAGTACGAGCTCATCGGAAAGATTTTTCTGAAATTTAATTAAAATTTTAATAAAGAATCAACTTTTTGGCGTTGTTTCCTTGGAGATTTCTGAAAATATTACTGAATAAAAACGAAGTCTATGCCCTATTAAAAGTCAAAAACTTTGCTTTTCAGTAACAATTTGCTGTCCCTAATGTGAACAATTTTCTAAAAATATCTTAAAATGATTTGAAACAATATTTTTCAATTCTTTAATTCAAGTCAAACCTTTCGCATGTTTTCCCTTTGTTTATAAAAAAAGTTAATTATCCTTGAATTTTACACGCCTCGTTGAATAAACACCGACTACATAATGTTTGATTTATTAATCACATCAATTAACCGAATCAAATTTTTTTAATGATACAAGTTAAATGAATTCTATTCTGCAATTAATCTCATTCAAAAATTTTAAAACAGTGTCAATAGGAAAAAAATGCCATTTTAAAGGGCTAATGCATCTCCTGCACACAGTTTTAACAAAAATTCGATTCTTTGTCTTCTGTAGCAATTAACGCTTTAAAATTTCAAAACCAGATTCCAGATTTAAATAAGTTACAAAGTTTAGAATTTGTTATAAAAAAATCAATGCCATTAATAAAATGGCGGCAAGAATCCAATAAAACCCTTCAACTTAACAAAAGCTCAAATGTTGGACCTCCATTTTTCCCCCTAATATTGCACAAGAGAATTAGAATCAGCATGCACCTTAGATGCGTCAAGAAATAAAATAACTTTGCTATAATAAAAAATTCTGTAGAATCGAATAATTTTCAAACTGAAAACCCGTTACGATCGTTAACAAGATTTGAACAACATGAATAGTTTCCAGGATTTATTTAATTCTAAAATTAGGACATCTTAACAATCTGAGGGTATTTGGCCTGAGACAGTTTCTCTCGGACACGTCTAATCGGAACTCGAACCCGTAAATCCTTCGATGCGTTATTTTGTAAAAATATGAAAATTTTAACAATGGACCTTATGCACCGTTTGGGTTCGAGAGTATAGAAAAACAGCTGTGGAGGAATAAACAAAACGATCGGCCTATAAGAAAATCAGAAATAGAAGCAGTTCTGAGTCAGCTGTTTAAGACTGACCAATGGCTGCCTCCGGCAGGTCACGTGTCGGAGGATGTGACGTCACATGCATAAGGTCCATTATAAACATAACATATCGTGGCAAAATATAGTAACCCTAAAAACCAAATTTAGCAATGAAATCAAAGAATGTCTTTAATGAAGTCTATTTTATCATTAAAAATGGAATAACACTCACCGTGATGCACTGGAAGTTTCCGGCTGTGTTTAGGATCCCGGGCATCACAGAAATTCTAATCCTCAGTCAAGCCTCTGAAAACAAAAAATTAATTATAAGCTTCAGGAAGCGCAAGTCAAGTGAAGTTCTTCGAATAATTTAATCTTTATAAAGAAATTTGGTTGAGTCGAGATGCAAGTTAACAAGAACTCTCGACGCAGATCAATAAGAGAGGTCAAAAGAGTTGAATTGACGGAGTAGCGATCCAACAGAGCCTCAAACTTTTACATCATAATGTACTAAAATAGAGTTTATATTTTTACACAAGTAAAGGAAAAAGAATCAGTAATAAGTGCCGGGGACATTTCACCGTAAGAGTTCTGGGATGATTAAAAATGGGCTACTCGAAGAAATATAGTAAATTCTAATGGATTAGTTAAAATAGAAAAAGGGGGGAAATTAGTTCGGAAAATAAAAGGTTCCATGTCGCGATGCCAAAAAAAATCTTTAAAAGAGAAGTAAAAAAAAAAAATCAAATGGATAGTTTTTTATTCACAAGTTCACACAAATAAATTGCGACGAGAACAACGCAGCGCACTTTGTGAAAACAAGAAATAATTTTGGAAAATTTTAAACTCCCAATTTGCAAAAAAAAGTTAAGAGCCTGACTGAGAAGTCATCAAAAGAACAGTACCAAGTTGGCACGAAGCATTTATTTTTACTTTCTCGTATACGAAGTAAACAAAGAGAAAGTTTATCAATGTTTCTGTCATTTACCTTTCACACACCGACTTCTAGAGTTATCCCGATCTGGCGTATTTAAATTTGTATTTTAAAACCTGGATGTTATATTTTAAAGATTAAACTTACACAACGCGAATTTATTTGGCCATTGGTTTAGAATACTGAAATTAATCAGGTGTGATGAACCGTTACTCTTAAAAACTAACTTTTTGCCCTATGATCCACGTGTACGGAATGGCCATTTACTAATATGGCATTAAATGAATTTTAAATTCCTAGTAGGCATAATGTAATTGCATATTGAATCTTAATTTGAGAAATAGTACAATAATCAAAATCGCACCTTCACATTATAAATATGGAAAAGAAACTTACGTCGCTATTTTCGCGTAACCTGCAAAATCCTATATGCATATATATATATATACAAAACATTGTTTCACAGGAAGCACTTAAATTTCAATTTGGAACGGAAATTGAATTGCACAAGTCCGTTCAGCGTTCTATGGATTCAGACTATTCAATTATTTTGAATAGTCTGACGTATCGAAATCAAAGTGTCGTCTAACTAGATAAAAACTCTTCAAATATGAAGGGTTTTGTTTTCTCTAATATAAAGCTTGCTATTTTCGGGAAATTGAGAAAAAGACAAATTTAACTATCATAACGAATTTTATAGCCATGCCGTAAAAATCATCTACCACTAAATACAAGTCATGCATACGTTCATAAATACACTTCTACACAATAAACAAAATATCTAAATGAAAACTCGGAATTAAGTAAGAACACTGGAATATGCTAAAATTACTAGGAAAGTACTGCAGATATACTTTACATTTTTATAAAACGAATTTGGTGTGCATTTAATAATTTCTATATTGCTGAACACCATCAAGTTTATAGTTCGAATCTTAAATTTTAACGTTTAGCTTCTGGCAATGTAGAAATCGCGTTTCTATTCCATGCAGTTAATCTAGAGAGTAACGCTATTCCAGCTGCGTATTTAAACCGCAATTTCGCTTCATTATAAGCGTTGCGCATAAAGAGCTATTAAAAATAACAGATATCTTTTAAACCAAAATGGCTTTAAAGATTCATATTTAATATCCAGCAGTTTCCATAAATATATAATTAGTAAATAAGCAGTAAATCATAAATGAAGTGAAAATTATGATTAACATTAATTTTACAAATTATAATTTCAAAAAATAATTTTAATAAAAAACAGTATGTCCTTTAAATACAACAATAGTACAATAAATCTTCAAAATAATCAGAATTCACACTACCTAAACATTTTAAAGAGAAGATATTGCTTGCTTTGATTGAATACATTTTACAGCAGTGATGACCACAAAGTAAAGAAGCACTTTAAAGAATAACTTACGATCACTAAGGACACAAGATACGGACATATTTAACTAACAAAAAAATTCAGATAAAAAAAATAAAGATATAAATTTTGAATTAGCCAACATTCAAATTACAATCGAAATTTTAACTTTATGTTAATGAAAAAAAAAAAAATCAAGAGATCGGAGAAAATGTGATTTCGAATTAAGCTAATGCAGTAACTATACAATAAAACATCGAAACAGTACAAACGATACCCAATGCGTCCAAACTTTTTTAAAATAGAAAAATTGTCTTGGGAAAAATTGTTCACTCACTATTCATTCCGTACACAAGTTACGTAACACGTATTTAGGAAACGAAATCACTTCAGAAACACAATTTTTAAAGACTAGATTTCGTATTAACCAAAATCAATTTATAGAAGATAGGAACCAAAGAAAAATCGAATTGCTAACAAATTTGTCAACAAAATATTACAGTAAAGAACTTACCGAATAGCGCTTGCTGAAAAAGATCTTTCGGATGTTTTAATAGAAACAGCGGCACTTTTGACATCCAGGTTACAGAATCCCGGCAACCGTTTGATTTGCAATTACATCACTGATGTAAAGTACTTAAGAGGAGGTTTACTAAAATAATTTAACTCAAGCAGAGTTAAGAAAAAAGACGTAGCCATTAAAATCACTGTTCCGAGCGAAAGCGTTTCCACCACACTTACTCCCCGACAAACTGAAACTAAATGCAAGATTCGAAAGGAAGAGTGACTGCGCGCGCAAATTAAGAATTAACATAGTTGTTCGCGCCGGTTCTGGAAGATCACTGCAGATTGAAGGATCCTAAACAAAGAGGAGGATCATTGTCACCTATTGGGCCAATCAGAATCGTTCGCTGTCTACACAGTTTGTTTTTCTTTGCGCAATCAAGTGAACCATTTCGCATATGTAAGTATTTTGAAGATTTCAGTGCTCAAGTTTCGTCGACCGAGTCAACTTCCGAAAAGAATGACAACGAGGACTTTTTTTTTTGTTATTGAACGAAAAACAATTTTAATAAAATTATTGGATTAAAACTTTGATTGCTCAAAGTTCCAGATGTTTAAGTGTAGCTAAAAACTCCAAAATCGATGTCTAATTATAAAATAAATATCGCAAAAATAAATTTATCTGAAATCGGACGCATATAAATAAATGGGCAATTACAATTAGATATACACAATCAAAACATGGTTAATAGCACATATTTAATGCTTAATAAATGCATTTAACATGGGAATTGGGAAAAAGTATGCTCCCGAAGTACTCTGGGATCGTAAAAACTTATTCATCAATATTTACGTCGCGCAACGTTGAAATCGCGTCACAGTTATCCCGTATGATTTCTAGAGTTACATTATTATAGATTTATCTAAATGAATTATGCAGTGCTATTTCTGGTGTTAAATTATACTATTAGAGCGATTCGTCTGCATAACGATTAAAAATAGCCCAAGTTGAAATTTATTTTGTTTGGTTATAATAATGTCCCTCTGTGAAGCAACATTAGGATTATCTTAGTGAGGATCTTACAATCATGAATCGCGGGCAGATGACACCTGAGGTGGCACTTCTTTTTCTAAAGTTCCAACCCACACCAAAGAGAGTACGTTTGACTCTCGACTAAAATTTAGTGCTCATCAGGCTCACAAACACGGTGAATCTTTGCTGAAATCGGGTCTCGAACCTGGGACCCTCTGATCCTGAAATTTTCCCACCAAGCTACAGCCCAAATGGAGAGTTAACAAACAAAAGTTGTTCAGAAAATGATCGGAACTCAGAATATTCATTTAACCTTCCAGCAGGCGCGCGTTTGCAAGAGATACTTGAATTGTGCATCGTATTACATAGTTAAATCGTTATTTTATATATTTAAGTGCAATTTTACTTATAAAATCTTTGTTTACTTTTAGGCTAATAAATACAGATAACATAAATAAAAGTTGCATTTATTTTTGTAAAATAACACGATATATATATGCAATACGATGCACGATATGTCGTAAAATTTGCGTAAGCGCGCCCGCTGGAAGGTTAAATCTGCTCAATAATTTGTTTCATTCCTTTTTGTTTGTCATAAGTTAGCGCTTCATTTTCATGTTTTTTTTACTAGTTAGGTGTTAAGGAGAGGGGCACCGTAAAATTATTAAAGAGAATATTGGGGACACGGAAACTTTTCCCACCGTAAAGGAACGCTAGTGAAAATTGTTTGTGAAATCCTGATATAGCAGAAACCAATTCGCAACTCTAAGAATTTCTTGCTAAATAATTAAAGCTGATCATTTTCATCTCATTTGTTAATATTTTACATTTAATAATAATAATAATAATGTCAAAGAAAAAACTGGAATTTTCGTTTCTGGACTTTCTCGTATATTTCTCCACAACGATGCGGTTTGTGATTACCTTCGTCCTACATTGAACGTACAGTGAGTACACATTTTGGACCACTTTCCTTTGACCGACTGGGTCCAAAATTGGATAGAGATCTACAAATTTGATGCATAAGCAGCATACCAAATTACTAATAGATGTTCTAGTAGCTTTTGAAAATCTAAGAAGCTGTTCTTAATAGCTAAAAAATAGTTTGAAATCCAAATAGCTGTTTTTTAAAAATTATATTAAGATTGGTCATCTTATAATTCAAAAACTTAGTAAATGACGAAACTTCGTATGTAGCCATACCAGCATATCCGTGGATCTGTATCAGATATTGGGCCAAAATCCGTCAAAGAAAAGTCCGTCTCTCTTTTGGACCCGAAATATATTTATCATGTCTACAAACCTGTTAGGTAGCTGCAATGGCTATTAGGTACAGGGGCATGGAGCGGCGTTCTGTCCATGTGTATGTGAATACGATAACTCGAAAACCCAATGAGTTAACACGTTAATCGCCACGTAAATCAAATACGATTCACACAGCGATCAAATACGATTCATGCCTACTATCTAATGAGATGACTGCTCCTCTATAATTTCATATAATTCATAGTCATATAATTTCATAGATGGTTCGAATTTCAGACGTGATTCGTGGTGACTAACGTGTTAAAAAAAATGAAATTTGACATGTGGTCTCTAGATCAAAATTGTAGCTTATGTAGTAGAAAAATTTGAACTGAATCTGGCAAAAGGGTAAACTGACTGTCTTATCCGTGCGAATGGGAACACGGTAATTCAAACCTGCAACGAACTAGATAAATGGTATTTGCTATGCAGTCTTTTTTTAAAAAAAAATTGTAGACCTGTATAAAATTTGACAACAGTAGTCGGTCAAGGAACCCCTATAAGGGCGCTCCAAAGGCCCACATAAACAGAGGATCTGTGGTGGAATCAGGTCTGGAAACCATTAATTTCCAGCAATCCAACAGACAACTATCAGTGCAGATTATTTAGTTTAGTTATATTAAAGCTCATTTTATAAGTATGAAGGCTATTTGTGGAGGGGCCTCTTAATTTTTAACCGGGTTCAAATGACGAGGACGACACCTGACTGTATAAAATTTAACCCCAATCGGTTTAGGGACAGAGCTACTTTTCCAAAATGAGCACTCGATTCTCTTCACTATAAGAAGAAGCTAAACACAAAATATACGGTGGAAGCAAAAGAGAAAATCGACGGCTCGAAAATTCCGTTTTATTTCATTTGCTCTGAAAACACTACGTATCTTCTTTATAAAATAAAGAGTTGTGATCTTTTAGAATACTTTGAATAATTTTAAACAGGCTCGGGGAAAAAAAGCAAAGAGCGGACTTTTCTGCTGGCGCGTGTTGACATCCTCCATATGCTGAGATATTCGCATCAAGCCTCAAGGTTACAAAAATGCCGATTCAACAATTTCATTTCCAGCTGCGAGAGGATCGTGATTGCACTGCTTCATTTTCTGAGTATCCGGCCACATGAGCGGTTTTTGTGACGCGAGCTCAGTCATTTGTTTCTGCTTTCTAGTGCAACAGAGTGGTGAATTCAAACAGTTGTTTGTGTGAAACTTTTGATACATTAGAAATGTATAAATAAAAGATTCATTCCATTTATCTCGTAATTGAAAACGAAACAAAAGTGTTTATAATTTCCATTAAAGTTTTCGTTTTTTTTCCTGACATTCTTCCTCTTCAACTAAAATAAAAGTTCAAATATAAATTATAGGTTCTTAAATGTGTCTTAAAAGTAAGAAGGTAATCGAAAGAATTCCTGCTTTAAATTGAACCATATTGATTCCTTTTACCACCAACGCAATTTTTTTCGAATTAAGATAGAGTAATAAATGTGCCGTGCAGCTGTAAAGTGGCCATCTCCAAATAAGAAAAGTTTTGAGAAAAGTGGATTAAAAATAATTACTAAATTCACATCTAGTGAAAATGAAGTGAGATTTGAAAAATAAACTGCATGGCGTTCGAGGCGTTTCGGCAATGTATTCTAGTTATCAAGTCATGATGGCGGGATGTTAAGAGACCAACACCTACAACTACACGACACCAAATATCTTTATTTGAGTTATACCCAACGTCTTGTTTTGAACATCAAGAGTACTATTTTGTGGCTTACTTTGTAATTTAGACAATCTAGAAGAAAGGACAAATAATCAATTTTTAAATTGTAATTATTAAAATTAGGTTTATGGTGGGAAGAGGTTAATAAGACATTATTATTTTAAACAATTGTATTTTAAAAAAAACATGTAAACATTTAACTAAAAAAAACAATATAAAAGAGGCCTTAAAGAATAGAGAGGAATGACTGTGAAAATAAAATCAACTGAAATACTTACATCTTAATATAAAATGTGTGCTTTAAAATTCAAGAATCATAGCTCATTATCAGTATATTATTCACTTGAATATATTTATTTTAAATAATGTGAAGAAGAACACAGCAGGGCCAGATTAAAGTTCTGTTGGCCTTAGGCAGATAGATTTACAGGCCCTCTTCGCTCCATAACTACGAAGTTAGATTTTGATTGTTTCAATATAATATCTATTGAACAGTTTTATATAAATATAATAGAGTTATATGAAGGAGGAAGGTCACGTGTGGCCAGCCCTGCGCTTTAGCTACTCAGTCTATAATTCTACGCGGTTGACACTTAACGGCTGCGGGCAACTCGTATGCGAGCATTTTTCTGAGTCGCGAGCTATACAGACGATTTTCCCAGCCGCGCTTGAAGGTCAACCTGCCATGAATTATAGACTAAGGCGTTTTCTTGTTGATTAATATCAAATACTGAATTTCAATAAAAAATTTATGGAGATCTAAAAAACTGACAATGAAAAGTATTTCACAAAATATGACAAAGCTTTTTGGTCCAGTTTTTAGCTACGGGCTTTAAAGTTATTTTTCAAATTAAAAAAAAAATGAAATATGTTACCTCCGATAAAGCTAAAAGGTCAAACAATAGAATTTTCTTTTTTTTTTTAGGAAATATGAAGACTTTCGAAATACTTTTACTTTAGATCATGATGCGGTTCCCATAATTTTTTCCCTCACGTACCCTTTGATTGTGCTACATTCTTGATCGATCAGTTACTACCACCCACCCCAAGTATCCCTCTGCGCAAATAAATTTTATTAATAATTTTAAGGTTACTTAGAGATTGAAAGCTAAGAGTCGCGCTCGAGATAACGTCAAATCATTTTTCATTTACTTTATTATTCCATTTTATAACGTAAGTATCAATTCTGTCAGCCACAAGTAGAAAACAGCATTGAAATATTTCGCATTAATTTATGAAAGCTTCTGACTCATTGTGATAATCAACTCTTCAATGGAGGACAGATTTAAATGGAATCCTTGGAGGCTTGTATCATGGAGTTTTATAGATAAGGTTCAAAAGGAAAGACGGACGTAATCTGAAAGTCATCAAGGCTGTCAAGTTTCCTGGGATATTTGCTGCGGATTCTGAAAGGATGTATAATAATTTATTGCTTAAGCACTGAGTTCACAGTACCATTCGTTCAACTCTTCGCTAACTTGTCAGTCACCTCACCACTTTTTTTCGAATTCAGATTGGTAAGAAAGAAAGAATCAGTTGAAAATTCAAACAATTTTTAAATCAAAAATTTCTAAATATTTGTCGGCTTGCGAAAAAAAATCAGTTTGTGGAAGTTTGAAATCAACTATCTGCATCAGTAATTTCACATGATGAGTTTTTGGACTTACAGAAATTTCGCTTTCACACGAGATGACAGGAAAAAACAAAAGACGTACGATTTTTCATTATAACCTGCTTATGCCTTTGTGACTTTTCCATGTACCATCCTTACTTTCCATGCCCAACCGATGATCCGCCGATTACTCTCAGGGGGTAGGCGTACCACAGGATGGAACCTCGAATTAGAACTTGTTTAAATGACACATTTTGTACTCCGACACAAACCATCTTAACCCCTTAAACTTTACCGTTTTTCTTTAGCTTCCTAATTAGATACCACCCATTTTGATATATTTTTTAGAAAATCTATTTAAGATGATAAACATTGAATTCTAAAGGACAAAAGTACAGAATATCTAAAAAAGACAAAGAATAATAGAAACAATTTAATTGGTGTGCGCAAGTGCAGCATCATCCAGGAAAAATTGCCAAGTATAAAATAAATAAAAATATTATACAAAGGGGAATAAAAAGGTGGAAGGTTAATAAGGGTCAATCTCTCCTTTGTACTGCTAGTTACTCTGATACTCATCACATACCCTCTTTCATTTTTATTGGCTCACCTGCATTTTTTCTGAACTAAATGATGAAAATAAAAAAATGAAAATAAAAATAATAAAACATTAAAAAATTGATAATAAAAATTATAAAAATGCATAAAAACATCAAAAAAATGTTATATAAAAAATCAAAAATAAAACAAAAAAATAATTTAAAAAAAACCACAAAAAATCTTTAGGAAGAAATGTACAAAAAAATTTCAAATCTTTTGTTAGTGTTTCCCTCACTAGATGGAGATACGTGCACGCATCTATTTTCCTTGTTTACATTGTAACACACGTTTGTTAAAGCGTTTCTTAAAGTGTCACTCCTTTGTTCCAAATATGTTATAAGAGGTAAGATTTTAATCCCTTCTTTTTACACTTTGTTCTGGAGATTGTCTTTAATTTCTTCTTTGTGGATAAATGTTTTTCTTTCCAATACATTCCGGTTTAGGTTCAGACCAAGAGAGGATATTAAATTCAGACCTTAAAGTCTTTTTCCTCTGCAGAAAATCTATTCCACTCTTGAATCTGTATGAATGTCTGGCCTCTGATGAAGTCATTCACCAGATTCTTACTTCTTGTCGTTGTCTACTATTATTTTTACCCTTCCACCTTTTTATTCCCCTTTTTTTCAATATTTTTATTTATTTTATAAGATAAGATGGTAAAGGATACTTTTGACATTTAAGCGTGACCAGGTGATTTTTATATTTAAAATTAACTGTTACGTTCACTTAATCATGGATTTAAATAGCGTATGGACTCAAAAGAGCCGAACGTATGACATGTGAAGCCGACCAAGAAGGGGTTAAGAGCGGCCAATTTTCCTGGGAACACAGGATGGACGCTATAGAGAGGTTTCACTGTATTAAATAAATACTTTTTCGCATCTGATGTTAATCGCCAGCAATTGGTTTGATATCTGTTCTGTCATCTTTGCTAAATATGTGTTATTACTCACAGATATTGAAGCATGAGGAAGGTTTCAGTAGGGGTTTCGTGACAATTCATAAAATAGTTCATTTTTTTATTAATAAGATACATCAAAATGTTTTCGTCCTGAGCAATGCCGGTATATGCTACCCTAATTAAACCCTTCCGCCAAAACGCTGATCAAATTTTGACTTCGTCTATTCAGTCTTTCCCGTTTCGAAAATAAAAGCATTTGCAGCTGCACTTTGAAAATCAAAACATAAAGTCCCTGCATCTGCGAGTAGAATAATAATAACAACTGAAGAGAAGCAGCCGTGATATTTGGAGCCCACGAAAATTAATTTCGTCTGCAGTTCGGAGCGGAATTAGTAAACATCCCTCCATTCAGCTAGTTCATAAAATTCCGTTTACTTTCACAAAGCTACTGGTAAATAAGAAAAATGAAAGAGATGGGCATCTTTGTTTGGAAAAAGCAAATCTTTAAAAAAATATATTTTATCTATTACTTACGGAAATTTCTTTTTATTTGACTTGGTAATAAAGTCAGCAGTCATGTAACGAATATTCGCATTTTTTCTATCATTTTTAAGAAACTAAATTTTAAAAAAAATTCAAAAATAAAGATAAAAAGGTTTTAAAAACCTGTTTTTAAATTTTTTTATGAAAACTATGGGCATCAAAATCAAATCGTAGAAACATGAAACACTTATATGGATACTTCAAGCAAATTGGAATTTTAATGACATTTATAATACACTCTAATTTTTAATATATGTTTGCGAATTTTCTTTCCCTTGACTCTTGATTGTGGGATGATTACTTTATAATATTATTTAAAATAAAAAAAAACAAATCCCCTTTACAAACTTTTAAGCTTTCTCAATCGAAAATTTCATTTGGTGTCTGCTAAAACACAAATGATACAATTATACTCAGATGGAAGTATCCTTACATATTCAAATTCTTACAAACCTGGGATTTAAAATTTAAAAAAAATACTCATCTTCGTTTTTTTAAGATGGCTCGGATGAAAATTTGCATTTGTTGGGCTGTTTATTACTCATATAGATGTTCAAACACGTAAAGGTTATTTCTTCACTTAGACAATTTATCTTTCACGAATGGGGTTTTAAAAAAATCAAATCCACTCTATATACTGTCACTCAAAAAAGTACTGGGACACAGTACAGGTTCACAGGATTTTATCATGATATATAACTTAAATATACAAATGAAACAAAAAAAGTATATCACATTTTGATGAATGCAAATCGTAGTAACTCCAACAAAATTCATATATTAATGCAATTATGATTACAATTTAAAGTAAAAGAAATCAAGTCAGAAAATCTACTCAAAAAAGTATTGGGACACTGTCCAATAAATTAAGAAAAAAATATAAACTTGATAGTTAATATCTTGTTGGGCCCTTTGTACCCTTGCACTTTATGACCTCTCACAGTCGATTTGTTACATGGATTTGATCAATTTTGAGCAAAATTATCCGTTGATTTTGGCCCGAACTTCGATCAGATGTTTTCTTAACTCCTGCTCATTAGAAATATTGTGTTCATTGATTTTTTTGCTGCAAATAATCTCACACATGTTCAATGGGATTAAGGTCTGGACTCCGGGCAGGGGTCTTAATCACACCAGGACAGTGGTAGAGAATCCATAACTTGAAAATATCAGCAGTATGTTTTGGATCGTTATCCTGGTACAATTTAAAATGTCTTGAGATTCCCAAGTTGCTCGCACTTTGCTTTAAATTTCGCTTGAGAATACCAAGGTATATATTTATTCGTCTATAAAGTCTAAGTTCCCCAACGCCAGAGCTTGCCATGTAACCCCCATATTTTACAGTAGGCCGCATATTTTTGATATGCAATGCTGTATTTAGTGTGCGCCAAACTTTTTGCTTGCCATCCGATTCGAAAATGTTATATTTGCTTTCATCTACAAAAATTAAATTTTCTCAAAATTATGTTGGCTGCTTTACGTACATTTTAGCAAATGCCAGTCTAGCTTTTCGATTTGCTTTGCTGATGTAGGGCTTTCTCCGAGGTACTCTGCTATGACACTTATGTTTTCTTAAAACATTTCTGACAGTTTCAGGATTTACAGATTTCCAGAACCTACTTTTACATTTCAGAGTCAATTTTACTGCGCTAGTTCTTGGATTAATGCGAACTTGTCTCACAATCCACCTCTCTTCACGTTCACTAAATGTCCTTGGACACCCTGATCTTTCCTTGTTTTCAACACTATTTGTTTTCTTGAACCTGCGAATAATATTAAAATCAGTAAACTTACTGAGCTTCAAGATTTGTCCTATATAACGAGCTGATTTTCCATTTATTCCAATGACTTGTCACCAGATTTCGCACATCAACCGAAATATCTTTGTTTCTCGCCATTGCGCCTTATGCAACCTTTTCTGCTGATACTTTATGTCTAAAATTATAGTCTAAAAAAGTGGTAGTAAATTAAATTTTATTGATGCGCTGTATATTTCTTAAATTTCTCATTTAAAAATTGTCCCAATACTTTTTTGACAACTGTTTGCGTTTAAATTATATTTAAAAGGCTAGATCAAATTGTAATTCTAAAATAGTAAGAAAATTTTCCTTATATACTGTCTACCAACTGTTAAAGCATTTCTTGATTAATTTTGTTTTTGTTTTAATGCGATTAATATTTTTATAAATAGCTTTACATGTTATGCATGCCAACTGTCCCAATACTTTTTTGAGTGACTGTAAGTTAAACCTGAGTCTCTCCAAAATTTCATTTAGTGGCTGCTGAATCAAATATGGTACAATTGTAGTAGTATAGTGATTCTTTCACTTAATCTTACTCTTTTGAAACTGGGGTTTAAAATAATGAAAAAAAACTTTCTTCTTTATTCTTTTTAACAGGCTGAGTCGAAACGTTGCATTTTGTTGGCTGTTTACTACTCAAAGAATTTTAACACATTATGGTGATTGGTTCACCAAGGTCATTTATCATTAACGAATGGAATAAAAATTGAAATCCCATCTGCGAACTTAAATCTGGGTCGGTCGAAAATTTCATTTGGTGGCTGCTGAAACAAGTATGGTACAATAGTACTCGTATGATGATTCTTTCACTTTATCATATTCATTTGAACCTGGGGCTTAAAATAATGAAAAAAAAAACTCCTTCATTCTTTTAAACTGGGTGAGTCTAAAACTTGCATTTTGTTGGCTGCTTACTTGTCGTATAGAATTTATAACACGTTAAGGTGATTGGTTCACGTAGATCCATTATCTTCAACAATGGTGTATAAAATAAAAAAAAATAAAACTCCCTCTACCAATGTTTAATCTGGCTCAATCGAAAATTTCAGTTGGTTGCTGCTGAAACAAAAATTGGTACAATTATACCCGTATCATGAATCCTTCACTTATCCATATTTTTACAAAACTGGTGTTTAAAGTAATAAAGAAACACTCCTCTTTGTTCTTCTAAGCTGGCTCAGTCGAAAAGTTGCATTTTGTTGGGCTGCTTATTACTCATATAGCATTTCAAACATATAATGATTATTTCTTCATTAAGGTCATTTATCGTTAACGAATGGAATAAAAAATCAAATCCCATCTGCGTACTTAACCCTCTGACTGCATAAATTTTTTTGAATTACTATTTAGATGTATTCGAGAGAGCTGTAATAATTCAAAAGAGTTTCCAAAACACACTTTGAACAAATTATTACAGACACAATCACAAACATCCAAGTTTCATAATTCTGGCTAGTAAATAAATATGTAGAATATTATCAGTTATTTGAAAATATGATTATGTTTAATTAATTAAATAATTTACAATGAAAACGATATTTTTCATAAATAATGGTTCAACCATTCCTAATTACAGCTGTTTTTGAAATGATAATCATCATTTAATAGTGGCGAATCATTCTAACTTATCAAAAGTTCAGTGTACATTGAGATTTATTAGCGTTTAAAATAGCGGTTTTTTTTTTCTTGAAAATACCGTTGCTGGTGATATTTATCTGAACCTACAACAGGAATGCGTAAAGTCGAGCTTTCAAGACATGTTGAGAATAAGTATCAATGCTTATGTTGTCTTGCTCTAAACGAGACCACTGTGCGCCGTTATTTAGTGTAGGGAAGGGGTTTTTTTTTAAAGAGCAAACGAAAGGGAAAGAAAGTTTGGCAGGGCAATATAATTTATTACAAAACTCAACAAGGGCTAAAAAAAATGTTAGAACTTTTTTAGTACTAAATGATGAATGGAAGGTGTGTTTGCATGTCTAAACTTACATCATAATCGTGTTAAAACAGTGATGTACTGATTATACTATTATTTTAAATTTTTATTTTAAAATTAGGAAAGAACTGGATTCGGGCAGGAGTATGCCCAGCGCTGGTTTTGTTGAATCAGTGTTCATTCACAGCTACAATGAGAAAGCTGCCATAAGTTGTATGGAACATTAGTCCAGTTTTAAAGTTATTAATATGGTTATTTGTAATATTTTATTTATGTCTAAAGTTCAAATTTTTCTTTTCGGATATAAATTATCTAGATCGAACACAGTTACTATTATTTATACTGGAACTAGCTTTTAGAGAACGTCATAAGCCTAGGAATTACAAAGCAATTCCAAACATTCCATTTCGATGCTAATTTCACCTGTGCAAAACTAAAACAAAACAAAAAGCGGGAAATGAAAATGACGTTAAATTTTCTAATGATCATAAATTCCTAAAGGTGTATTTGAGCGAAAAATGCAAACTAAAAATGATTGACGGATGGCGAAACCAAAGCGGTGATGATGATGGCCGAGTTTTCTGATTTGTTTACACGCCTGTCGTACGTATTTCCGGTGTAATGTTAAGTCAATGGATCTTCAAAGCGGAAGTCCAACATACTAGCGCATAAAGTCAAGGTTTTTAATTTAAGTAAACAAACCAGAAAACTCTTCCATTAACACCTGCTGTCCAACAAGAAGAGCCGCCGTATCTGAAGATTATTTGTTTTTTTAAATATCTACCATTTTTATTATATTTTTCTTTCGTATTCATCGTCTGTTCGCGAAGTGCATAAGTTTGTTTCTCGGTGCAATTGGATTCTGGGTTATAAAATCTCCAGCTAAACCGTTGCTTTGGAATGACATACATTAATGGTTTACGGTTAAAATTGACGATGCTCTATCTGGGAACATTTATAAAGAAAACCAATTGAAATTAATTTGATTAGATACTGCATCGGACCTTGAGAAAAAGTCAAAGAAATAAGTAAAAATGATAACAACAGAATAAAATAGAAAGCTGTTCGACTTCGCTTTTCATTAGTACCCCCTTAAATGTTTTTTTCTCTGATATTTAATTAGACGATAGCTTTTTTGAGGGAGAATGTGCCGAATTCATACAGAAAAGAGAGTGCAAATCCCATAGAATGAATATAGATTTCAAGTCATTTTATATCGAATTACAACATCTATGAATGATTTAAATTTAGTTTTAAAACGTGATATTTCGATTCACGTGTGACGCACGGACACTAGAGTTAAGGGGATCTCCTAAATTGTGGCGAGTCATATACGAATTTATCTATTCTACTTTTAGCACACTAGTAAAATTTATTTCTAAAAATTGTTTTTGTTCTTGACTTGTTTATATTTACGTCCAAGTTTGGGGCTGCGTGAGGTCTACTTTGGGACGGACCTCCTTATTTTGAGCTGTTATCAGATGACGAGGACTTTTAACCTTCTACGTCAGATTTATCCCACCATGCGCGACAAATTTTCGGCGGAATCAGTCTTAACCCTCAAAGGCACAGGCTGGCATAAAAAGTGCGCCACACGAGGAAAAAGTGCCAATGGAACCGTTGTTAATTAGCCAATTGGCCGGGCAACCCTCTCTAACCTACCACCCAACCCCTTTAAACACATGAAATCCAGGAACAAAGGTCGCGAGGGGGAGTCAGTCTCTTTTTATACATCAGTTATTTAGCCGAGATTTGTTCTGGGGCACCCAGTACGCAGCCCGTGCCCTTATGTTTCGTCTAAAAAACAACCCCGATCTCTACCTTTTAGTTTTAGAGCTTTCTGATTAAGCGATGGCCTATGACTACATTAATGCGTCGGTTATCATTGATAAGGAGCATATCGAAGAAAATTATGTATCAAACTCTGAAAACGAGATCAATGACCTTCAAGCCATTAAGAATTTATTCAGATGCGAAAGACAATTATTTTATGAAAACCATTTATAAAAAGAAAGGACTGTGAAAGGTAAAAGAAAATCAAGAAAATTCACAAATGAAAAAAAAAATCTTCGCTGAAAAGTTTAGTTTAGGTTTAGTGGAAAGGTATGTTTGAGACGTATGCTTGCTATAAAGCCGCTTTGTCTCGAATTGAAGAAAAAAAAATTGAGAACTAAGTCTCGAATTGAGGACTACACATGAGATTCGGCATCACTGACCACCCCGCTGAAAAGCAAATTTTTGAAGACCCCCTGGTAAAAATATTTTTGGGAAGCTTTCCCGGTTTCCAAAATCTGTGATTAATTTGATTTGAAAAGGGGGTTTCTGGAATTTTCAGCTACAAAGGCTATTATCCCCTATTCATTCCAAAGTTCTTTTCAATCCGTAATCAAAAAAGAAAGAAAAATTGCCATCAAAAGATGGTCTAGAAATATTACCGATCTGATTCGGTCAAGACAAAAAAAAAGGCGCTCTCCTAGAAGGGCTTCGAAATTCTTTTTTTCAAACTGTGATTATGTGCACTATGAATTCTTCTAACCATCAATTATCCAATTGACTTCTTTAAGATTGCCAACATAAATATATATAATTGATTTATTCGTGAAGTATGGACGAGTTTTCCGTTTTGTTTATTTACACTAAAAACCAGGACTTCCGCTTTGAAGATTCCATTGACTTAGGGGTCTATTCTGGTACCTCCGGTTGGGTTGGGTTCCGTTGTTAACATGCGGACCCCAACCCAACTCCCAACCCAACCGGTGGTACCATAATAGACCCCCTTAGCATTACACCGGAATTACGTAGTTACAGCATTTTAATGTAATTAAACAAAACAGAAAACTAGGTTTCGAGAGATGCTGTTTTTCCGCACGTTACCAGAAAGTGACGTCTCCCACCCAACCGGGGGGTACCAGAATAGACCCCATACGTAAGGAGAAATAGACCGGCAATAAGCAAAATGAGTGAAATGACTGGGCTTGGTATTCTTTATCTCTTTCGCATTCGCACGCATTCTTTATCTCATAGGAAGCAAGAGGATGCCTAAATTAAATCTTTGGGAACCTACGTTATAGTACTCACTGTGGAAAACTGAGGTAGTTGGGTGTAAAGAAGCTTAGCCCCTTGCCCTACGATTTTATTTAACCTCCTAATTAGATGCCACCACCCATTTGCGATATTTTTTATTATTTCAATCTATTTAAGACGATAAAGGATACTTGAGACATTTAAGCGTGTCCACGTGATTTTTGCATTTAAAAGTAATCGTTATGTTGACTTAAATAAGTATTTAAATAGCAACAATTCTGTAATCCGATGCACATGTCATAGACGTCATAGTATGTTAAGGGGTTAATCATTGAAAAACAAAGTGGAGTGCTGAGTGCGCCGTCCCTTGCCTTATTGTTATGGGTAAATAGCCATGCCTCTAAGGGTTAATTTTGCAAGAAGCCTCTAGTGCGATGTTTGAGAAATGGCATCCAAACTTCCATCAAAGCCACGGTGGCCTAGTGATAAGGTCTCGACTTGAGAGCCGGGAGGCATATTTACAAACCCTACTTTGATACACCAAAGGCAGGAAATCAAACAATAGCACTGGCTCGCTTCGCCGAGAGCCGGTGACGTCATTGAATTGCTTGGACTTCGCGCATTTCGAACTACAATACGAACGTACTTCGCAATTCTATTCTAATGACTATTTCTTTTTTTCTTTTTACTCACAAATAAGATGGACTTGGCTGAGGAAATTCGCTTGAATATTCGAGATATACCAATTCGCACAAGTACCAAATGGAACAGCAGAAAATCATCTCCAACAGAAGAAAGATTTGTTTGCTGGTAAAGTTTTGTTTAGAATGTAATCTTAAGTTTTTTATCTTTAAAGAATCTTCTTTAGCTCCACTAATAGATATATACAGTCACGGAAAAAAGCATTCGGGTACTTTAACGAAAAAAAAATTGAAGTCGATTATTTCTGTTATTTTTGGGAATAACTATAACTTTTTGTAGTATCTTATAAAACGTACTATTAGGCATAATTGCAGAAAAAAGGAGCTGAATAAATTAAATATTTATACAACTCTTACACCTTTATTACCAAAAGGTGAAAACAAATGTCAAAAAAGTATTCGGACAGTGAGAGAAATTGAAGTCTTTTGGCCATAAATTAAAAGAAATGAAATGCTTAGTTGCTTTAAGGTACGGCAACCCTTTGATTAATCAGTCCTAACAATGAAAATCGGAAAGTGTTTCGTAACGTGAAACATGGGTCGAAAGAAAACCGAAATTAGAATTTAAATGAAAAACTCATTGTAGATCACTATAAAAGTGGAAAATCTGTTCGAAAAGTAAGTGATATTTTAAAAATAAGTAAATCAACAGTATTTAGTATAATTTCTAAATACAGGAAAACTGCCTCTGTAGAAAATAAAGCACGGACAGGACGGCCAGCAATTTTCACACCTCGTGAGCAGAGATGGTTTGTTAAAAAAACTCTATCATTCCGAAGATAAGTGCTGTTAAATTAACGCTTGAAGATAGAAAACGTTTCGGGAAAATATCTCATCATGAAACTGAAAGAAACATGAGGAATCATGACTTTCATGCTCGAGTTGCTAGAAAGAAAACGTTCATTAGTAAAGTGAACCAGAAGGGGAGATTGAAATTCGCTAGATGTTATTTAAAAAGACCAAAAGAGTTTTGGGAGTCAGTAATTTTTGTTGACGAAAGTAAATTTAATATTTTTGATTCAAATGGAAAGCAAAAGGCATGGAGAAGACCTAACACTGAGCTTAAACTAAGAAATCTTCGCGCTACAGTGAAACATGGCGGCGGCAGCCAAATTGTCTGGGGTTGCATGAGTAGCTTTGGAACAAGAAAACTAGAATTAATATACAGAAAAGTCAACAAATATTGTTACTTAGACATTCTTAAAAGAAATATAAGAAAAAGTGCTCAAAAAATGAGAATTTTGGCCAATTTTAAAGTCTATCAAGACAACGATCCGAAGCATACGTCCCATATTCGTAGGTTATGGGCTCTCTATCATTGTCCTATGGTCATTAAAACGCCAGCACAAAGTCCCGACCTTAATCCTATAGAACATTTATGGGATAATATACGACAACGTTTGCATGAAAGTAAAATTAAGAGCAAAAAATATCCTGAAAGAAAAAGTAATTGAAGCATGGAGAAATATTGATCCCAATATATGCAAGCAATTAGTCAATTCAATGCCAAGTAGTTTGAAAGAAGTAATAAGAAACAAGGGTTGGCCAACAAAATTCTAAAATAGTGCTTTCAAGCAGTAAAAGTATTTTTTGTTAATTAATTTATAAGTGTCCGAATACTTTTTGGACTGAAAATCTGCTGTAAAAGTGTTATAGCGTTAATTATACTTTAACTTTCAAGTTCAGGAAAACTATTTCAGTAGCATACGTATTTTCACACCTTGTAGGATTTAAAGACAAGATTCGTTTTACAATATATAGTTTTAATATTTTTTATTTGATGAATACAGTGTTATTCATCTTGGTGTCCGAATACTTTTTTTTGTGAATGTATGTAGTATTCCCATAACTAACTCTAACTAAAGTACTTTTTAATGCTATTAATTGCAGACAAAAATTCATATGTCATTATAATTCTTTCTTAGGAAATGACCTAAATAAAAAAAAAAAAAACTACCCTTTTAGTAAGCTTAAAAGATTGTTTTTACAAGCTATTTTTGTTATTTTTTTATTGTGTTATGTGGTTATGTATTATTCCCAGAATTGTTTGTTTGTTTGAGGGTTTTTGGCGCAAGGGCCAGTATTTGGTCATGCTGCGCCAAACAAGGTAGTAATTTGTAAAAGGTACCCAGAATTCAAAGATGTAATAATCAAAATATTAATTCTTTCAAAATTGACTATGCAATTTATTAACTAAACAAAAATTACTAAAAAATGCAAAGAAATCAAAATATTCTATATAAATTATAATATAAATATTTTGATTAAAAATAATTTATTTAGATAAGACTTATATAATGAAAATATAAGAATCTATGTTCATTTTTACTTTATATTTGAGTAAATGTTTTACTAAGACAATTCTTTATTTTCAGAAGAATTTAATTTTGATATAATCCGATTTATATTGCCAGTTTCTTCATTTTGGGCCTCAAAATGGACATGGCATGCTTGAAGTATATATAAGTTTTAAAAATATCTTATCTTTAAATTTAAGTAAGAAATTATTAATCACTGAAGGCTGATACATGTCTTTTCATTAAATCAGTTTTCCACTTAATTCCAGGATTTCATACCTGTTTATAGAGTTAAGAGAAAATAAATTTGAATATAATTATTCAAAATGTGCAAATAAAGAATGCAGTACATACCCTTTGTAGAGGTTTAATTTTTATTATTAATGGGGAAGTTAGGCATGATTTATATGTGAGGAACGAATAAATTTTGATTAAGATTGGTTAGCAACTATTTTCTGTTCAAAATTCATATGGATAAATTTTATTTGGACTGCTGTAGAGAGTGTTGAAAGAAGAGAAATCTTGATCAAGAAAGCAGCTTGACATTATTAAGTGAGAATTATTTGCAGGGTATATACGGTTCACAATCTTTTATATAATGAAACATATATTATAGTGAATGTCATATAATAGCAGCTGATTTTGTAGACATCTGTCCTAAATTTTTTTTATCACAGTTGTTTATTTTACTATGTTATTATGCATACATTTTCTGTAAGATAAATTCATATTTCGAAGTCCATTCTATAGATATGCTTTTTGTTTCAGAAATTGAAAGAGAAAATTTATTCAAAGTGCAATGCAATGGTTGCATATAAAGAAAACCCTTTTGCAGTTGCTGTGATAATTCCAATATAACGGAGAGGACTCTCAGCTTGGAAGCCTCTGTAGAAATAATTTTTGTTGACTCAACAAACTCGGTCGATGCAGAAAACCATTCAATCACATTCTTGCTAACACCTTGGGCTCTAGGAGTTGTACATGTTGGTATTTTCATAACTCAGGGACAAAAGAAGAATCTTACAAACAAAGTTTTGATTTGATTATGGATATACAGTGGTACCTCGAGATACGAGTGCCCTGACATACGAGTTATTTGAGATACGAGCGCTGTCGAGCAGCGAAGTTTTGTTTTGAAATACGAGCGACATTTGAGATACGAGGAACGGTACGATGTATGTACATTTTATAAAACCAGATTTTTTTGCTTTACATTCTCTTTTATTATGTTTTTATACAATATTTGTCATTTATAAATACATTTTTCTTATTCAAAAACACGTAACAAAAACAATTAGGGGTAGCATTTTTGGGGCTGGAACGGATTAACATAATGGCATTTCAATTAATTTCAAGGGGGAAAATTGCTTTGAGATACGAGCAAATTGACATACGAGCAAAGTTACGGAACGAATTAAACTCGTATCTCGAGGTATCACTGTACTAAAAAAACAGCACTTCATGATGAAGGGGCTTCAGCCACTTTAATTACAGATGACTCTGAGGCAGAAGTAAATACATTCAAGAAAACCTGGCCTAAAAGTAGAAATTTTCTTTGCATTTTCCATCTAGGGAAGGCTGTTTGAAGGTGGTTTGGGGATTCTAAAAGTGGAAACCCAAATGACAGCAGAAGGCCACTATCTTATTTTCAATCAATATTGTATGCTGAGTCACCATCCTGTGCCAAGTAAGCATACTTAAATTCTATAGGATATACTGATAGCTGCATTCGAACTTATCCACTATGGAATGAATATTTATTGAAAATGTATAACTGAAGAGAATTGTAGCGTCTTACTTCTCGAGATGATTCTGTCAGAGGACACAATAAAAAATAATTTTTCTCAGGTTGCCATAAGGATTTTCAAAGATGAGGTGTTATCACGTGCAAGGGCATATAATGTTATTACTATAATAGTCTTCTGCTCAACAACATTAAAAGGCTATTACAGCGGGAGACTGCAGGAATTCGGAAATTCTAGGAATTCTGGTCCAAGATTTTTTCTTGAAAATATGAAGGAAAATGCATTGGATTCTGCAAACCCTATTCATGCAGAACACATGACAGTCAGTTTTCCGTACTCAATGCAAATCAAATTTGTTTTGTTTATATTTTAAATTGTTGATATTTTAAGTTAGTTGATATTTTATTCTTGTTCTGCTGGAAGGCTAGGAAAATTTTTTAAACTACAGTTTGCAGTGTATTGCTACTATAAATGTTTGTGGCCAAAACTTCCCTGCAGTTGGCGCAAAAGAAAAACATGAAATATCTTGTTTAGCACTAGGACAAGAAGCTCCCTCGTCAGAATTTTATTAGCCGTTTTGATTAGATGCTTGTGATTTTTCAAAAATTGATAACTCTAGTAATAAAATTGCCCCTTCAAAATCTTGTCATTTCATGTTGCCGCAAGCCTTTCCTCAGAACATGATGTTCAGACTGAGATAAATTCAAATAAAGAAGAACAGTCAAAAAAGCTGATAAAGGCATTCAGAGACACTTTTGAAAAAATGTATACTTTGGGACCAGTTAAAAAGCTTAGAACTTGTTACATTTGTATGTAATTATTTATTATTAATCACTAAGTAGGAAAATGTGTTCAAAATATTCTAGACTGTGAGCTGTGTAAAGATTGGAAGTTTAGTTATGTATTTCACATACATAATTTAAAATCAGTTTAATTTAATATATTTGTTCTTGTCCTTGAAAAGAAACTTGAAATTGTTCATAAAATGCATTTTTCTATTTCAATCATTGTGTTTTGTGCATTTATAAACATTCTTAATTCTTGTTATAACTTCAATAAAATGACATGCAACATGTTCCTTGATAATGAAAGAAATATTATAGAAATGTAGCAAATAATTTATTTATTTTATTAGAGATTTGCAAGAATATGAATAATCTCTAGTTTGTCATATTTGTAAATTTGTCATTACAATCAAATTCTGCATCTTAATCCTCTGCAATATAAGTTATATGAAATATTTGAGAGAACTTGAAATATTTTTAGATCAGGTTATAAAATTATGAGTGTTAAAACTATAAAAGAGGGAATTATTAAACATAGCAAAATAATTAGCTAAAAAAGATACTGAAATAATATGTGTATTTAAAATTCTCGCAGGGGAAAAAATCATAATACAAAAAAAGAATTCAAGAGACTTTTACTTAATTTTTTTTCTCAATGCATGTTTTCGTACCTTAATTCTGGGATTTCCACAAATGGATATCCCATACAATAATAAATTATATCACTAATGAAATAATTTACTATTGTTTCTCAAAATGATAGTCTTTCCTCTAAAATCTTACAGATACTGCTATGGTTATTGAGACGTTTTTTAAAAAAAATTATCTTTGAATCTAGATATACATCCAAAAACTCTGTAATAGTGAATTGTAAAATCAGATAAATTAGATATAAGATAAATAATGCTTAATATAATGAAAATACTCATAAATTATAATGATCTTCTACAACTATGTTTTGATCTTAAAAGCCATGGAAAAGGTTCTGTTGTGTTTGAAGAAAATATCTTCAGGACAATGTGAAACAATGCTGGCTACTTTAGGTAGTAATGTCTCCCTAAGGAAAAGAAAGCATAATCTATCTACAAATATTAAAATGAATGAAGCAAATGCTAGAAAACGTTGCCCGTAGAATCAGGACTTCAACAAAATGGGTAAAAAAAAATCCCACAATGACACGAAAAAGTTTTGAAAACAAAATCAAAACAAAAGTTACATATTACTGATTTCCCCGCTTGTTTTCTTTGCGATAAGGACATTTGAAAGGCAGGAAAACAGTACAGAGTACGTTGATCCAAAACAATATTAAAAAAATTAAAACGTGAAAATCATTATTAGACAGCAAGCAAAATATGCGAGACAAGACAAAAAAACATATTAAGACACTGCCGATAGCAGTACGCATACAGCGTTGTCCGTGGAGTCAGGACTTCAACAAAATGAAAGAAAAGCCCACATACAATTGCATAAATGAAAGTTTTGAAAACGAAATCAAAACAGAAATGTATAATATTATTGAGTTTGCCCGCTTCTTTTTCCTCTCGACAATGACGTCACCGGAAGGAATCGGATTGTAGAAATGCATGCTGGGAATGAAAGCATATTACGTCACCTCTTGTGAGGAAGGTCACGCACTAGCCAATGAAATTGCAACAATGCATT
>BGPR01011656.1:28744-47743 GCA_013235015.1 Araneus ventricosus | reverse complement strand
TTGTGGGGGGGCCCGGGCCTTTGGCCGCGGCCTCGTTGGGTAGTACGAATCATTGCAGGACTTCCCATTCTCGCTGACAATGTGCTCGTTCACGGAGTCGGGGGGAGTTACTGAAATCTCTGCAAGACGTGACAGTCACGATAGATAACGTGAAAAGAACTCTGAGCAACCGCATTCTCGAAGACACAATCTTGGTAGGGCACGCCCTCAACAACGATCTGGCTGCCCTCGGTTTGATTCGCAACGCTATCGTTGACAAGTCGGTCTACCGAGATCCAATGATCTCATCAAAAATATATATATATGTCTAAAAATCCTGGCCACTTGGCATAAAAATACAGGACGGTCTATCCAGGCACGACTGCATTGAGGCGAGAGTGTTTCCAACCGGCTCTCCATTTTTTTTAATTGTGAAAATACTAAATTATCTTTCATATACGTAGCATTACTTGTTTTAATAATTTTTTTTATATAAATTACTGTATTTTTTTCTCTGTAATAAAGTGATTGTTACGTTTTAGATTTTTTGTGCTTTTTTTTCGGTGAAAGAAGAGCTTATTGAGCCTGGCCAGACACAAACTAATATTTTATTGGTTTTCAATTGATTTCATTACGCACGCGTGTGTCCCATTGGCGTAAATAGTGTTACGAAAATCGTCCAGTGGGTCTACGTGAATGTAGTGCAACACGCAGGATAACAAAAAATGACTCTTTGTTCCACAAATTCTCCAGCGGAATACGAAGCACAGGTAATAAATCTAAGCAGCACTTGTAGAAATTAACAACACAAGCAGATCACTAATAAATATCAGTAACAGCACTTTCAGTAGCACTTAGTCTATCAGCTCACCAGCTAGCACTGCGGACAAAACTCCAAAGAGATTCATTCTGGTTTCAGCAGCTCGGTATTTATAGCTTTTCTGGCATGAAGCACATGGAATTCTCTCGAAGGTTCTCCATATATCAGCTCCAAGTAGAGATAGGGCCATAATTCTTGAATTTTCTAGAAGAATTATTTTGTAGCGAAAGTCGTCAAAATGGTCGCCAAGTCGGGGTTCATTGGTTTGGCCTCCAATAAAATCCTCTGTAAATCTTTCCAACCATACGACTAATATGGTAGGGAAACGGAATTGCAGGTTCATAACAATAGAGCGCACGGACAGAGCACATGACCTGGACACTATTGATCAGGGACACGAAACAAAAATTTCAGTTGGCTGCAAGTGAGGGAATAACACTTCGTTAGCTCCTATGTCAATGCATACGAATTCATTAAAGCGTGGTGTGTGCGTTCCCTTAGTCCATTTCTACAGCAAAGAAATAACTTTCACATTCACTTTAAGCTATGTACAATGCAACAATATTTTATATTCAAGAATAATTTACTTATCACAGATTAAAATATCTCGATTTTTTACTGCTATTTTTCAAAGCGTTGAACAAACCAAGCTCAAAAGTTGGCATTTTTTATACCGATTTACTTTGCACACTATTCATTGTATCGCTACTTGCCTACTGCAACGAAATTCAAAAAGTCCGCAACGAAATTTCATTCTTCAATCTTCTACAGTACAACCCCGGTTAACCGAACTGAAGGATTCGGATAACGATTTTTTCAGTTAAGCCATGGTCATCTGTTACTATTTTGTATGTAAGTATAGTATATAATTCTGAATTGTTTTGAGTGTGAAACGAATTCAAACTCTCTTTGTAGATTACACTCATGTTATTTATTAACCCTCTGAGTGGTAAGCTAATTTGATCTAGGGTAGACCGGGGCTAGTTGGGCATAGGGGTACGTTGGGTCAGTCGGATTATTTGAAATATTTTCCAATAGATAGCGCTGTTACTCCAACCAAGTATGTGTCATCCCCCCCCTCCCTTCTTTCCCGTAAAGGTCATTGGAGTAGCAGCGTCTACTAACGAACTAGCTGGAATTTTCAAATCTTTGCCAAGGTGAATAACTTTCCTTCCTTATAATTCTTCTTTTTCTATGTTTTTATATTACAATTTCCATTTTTACAAATAATATTCTGAAAGATAACTGTTCATAGTTACTGTAGGGCATGTTTGATTAATTAAATACTTTCAAAGTAAATTCGTACACCCATCGGAATCAAAAATGGAGACATGGGGTAAGTTGGGTCACTTCGCATGGGGCACGTGCGGCCGGCTGCCCAACTTGCCCCGTAGAATGTTGATCCTGTGGAAATGGCGAACGAACGTGTCACGTAGTATCTCCAAAGCCTAATTGTAACGAATGAAGTCTCGAAATCAATTAATTTATGTAACCGTTCTCTCAATTTCATGTATAATTATTCTTTTTTAATTTCTTCTATATTCAAAGGAGGAAAGTACTTATGATGGTCAAAACTTGCAAATTAAAATCATATCAAATATACCATTGTTATTAAAAGACAATAATTACGCTAAAATATTTTAAATTGAAATGCACATAGAATTTAAAATTCAGTTTTAGTAATATTTTTTAAACATTTTAAAATGTTCTTTTAATTTTGAGATGGAATTAAGCCGAATTAATTTGACATGTCCATTATGAATAACTATAATGATTTAATGTTGCTGTAAGATCAAATGACGCTGCTACACCGTTTTTCATGATCTGCGATATATAAATATATCTGAATTTATGGGATATGCACCAAATTTAAAATGAAAGATAATTGGTTAAGAAAATCTAAGCTGATTCCATCTCGGTTATAATTGCAAAACAGAATGCACTGTTATTATTTTACGATAAATTTAAAAATTGTATCTCGGTTCTTGTTGAGTAAAAATGCACCGGATTTGTATCTATAATCTGTGTTACTTAAATTAATATTATATATATATATATATATATATATATATATATATATATATATATATTATTTTTTGAATTAATATTATTCTTTAAATTAATATTATAATTTATATTATTATAATAATATTATTTATCTGCCTTAAATATAATAATATGGAAGAATTTCTTGCGATAATCACAACATGCTACTTTGTTCCTCTTGCAGGGCTACCTGCTAAGATGGTTCGCCATTATGTTAGAAAATCGGATAGAGGGAATCCTTCTTCTTAAACAATGAAAGCTGTTGTTCTAGAAGTGAAGCTGTAATGATGAAAATTGTGACGATGAAGTCATTTAATTCTGTATTCAACATAAAACTTATTAATTTTGTAGTTTCAATCCCTTGGTTTTTTGCTTCACATAATTTTATGGTTTCATCAAGGAATGGTGCATGAAAGAGATTTTCCTTTAGGATATGTTGTGTTATCGTTCGCAGGAAATGAAAAGTAAAATGTGATAAGATTTTTTTTAAGTTTCTTCAATTCTACCTTACCAGAATATTAAATAAGTGATGTGGCCCAACTTACCCCGTAGTCGGGGCAGGTTGGGCCACGCGACTTGATATCATTTTCAGCTTGTTGATTAATATTAATAGTTAATATTTTCAAATGGTATTATGGTGAATTCTTCCTGCAGGTACACTGATAGTGTTTGCATTAAAAAAAAAATTTTAATGTTGAATCCTAATTTTTAAAAAAATCTTAGAAGGATAAACGGCCCAACTAGCCCCGGTCTACCCTACATGCTTTAAAATCTTAAAATTTTGCTTTTAAAGTGAATAATTCGATATTTTTTGTGTTAAATTAAGTCTCTGAAATCCTAAGAATATTCTATTCATGGTAGTTTAAGGAATTATACATATAAACATGAATTATCGGCTTTTGAACTCAATATGTGAAACGGAAAAATACGTGCAAAATGCTTCGATGGTTCAAGTTAACCCTCCGTCGGACGCAATATTTGCACCAGTGAGTTCGGGCACAATTCACCTGACAGGCGCAAGTAAACAATATCATAATTAATATTATTAATACCCATTAATTTTAATTTCAGCATTCTAAAATTAATCACTAACATTCGTGGGGAGGCTTAAAAGAAAAAAAGTGAGGATATCGTTGCAAAAAAGTCTTGTCTTCGCGTTTATTTCCGTGCAGTACAATACATTTATTTATTGGATTTGATATTTCAGAGGCACTTCGGATAATCCGGATTTCGGTTAACCCAAGTTCAGTTAACCAAGGTTTTATTGCATTTCAAATGGACGAGTTTTCTGTTTTGTTTATTTGCGATAAAGTAGGACTTATGCCTTAATTATCAACTTCCGGTGATAGTGCTAAGTCAATGGGAATCTTCAAAATTTCAACACTCTGAAGATATTAATTAATGCTTAAAGTGGAGTTTTCTAATATTATGGCGTAAGGATACTTTGAAAATATTAAATTTCATGTTCCTATTGTTGTAGCTCTCAATGTTTACTTAAAATAAGAGTCTTATTTTGTGGAAAGGTTGCCATAATTATTCTTTATCTCTCTTTTTTGCGCTTTATTTTACTCAAGAAAGAACTGATTCGAACTTGGCGCGTGATATGGAATCCAGTTGGATTTGGCGATCGCTTAAATTATAGGGTTACTGGAAAACGGAAGTGAACTACTCTCAAGTAACCTTGACGACGGAAGTTCTGTGAAACCAAAATAGACAAATCAGAAAACTCGTCCATACCAGAGCTAAATACGGTTTTATCAATTAATTTTAAGTGTTTTGTTTCTCGAGACGCAGACTGTCGCACGTTTTTATGTTTTATTGTTGTTTCTTTTCTGCTCATTTGTTCTTTATTACGTTTACAACTGTTTCAATTCTTGTTCATTGTTATTCTGAATTCAAAATTGTTAAAAAAAACCAAGATTGTAAAGTTGGTTTTTTTTTTAATAAAGTTCCACGTATACCCACCTAATTCGGGGGTATACTGTGGTGATAAAGATGAAGACTGTCGCGCGAAATACGAATTCTTGGAATTTAATTAAAATTCAAGCTTGCAATAGAGTTCTACAAAAATTTATGCACGACTAAACATCTTTTTTTTTTTGGCAATTAGCTAAAATAAATTATTTTTGATATAATAAATGGCTAGTTTTTTCAGTCTGATGCTGCAGCTCATACATGTACATTCCTTTCTAGTCAACAACTACTGCAGAATATTTACTTATAGCGGAATGTTTATTTACTAAAATATGGGATTGTCTCGGTTGAGTGGACATCTGGTCACTTCGTCTAAACGACCACTAAAATAATTATTCCAGAAAAAATAGACAACCTCCAAAATCGCATACAAAAACTTCATCAATTTTTCAAACTCCTTGACACATATTTGATTCTATTTCAAGAGAACTGGCGAACGTGCTTCTTGATCAAACGGACCAAGGGGTCTATTCTGGTACCCCCGGTTGGGTTGGGTTCCGCACGTTAACAACGGAACTAGGCTATAAACCCTCTTAGTTTTAATTTGGGATACTCTAGAACCCGGACAAATAGCCGCGGTGGACTAGTGATAAGGTCTCGGCTTCGGGGCTGGCTCCAGGTTTAAAACCCGATTCAACTGAAGATCCGCCAAGTATGAGGCCTGTTACACGTTAAATCATACGTAGTGGCCTCCCGTTGGTATGGTGCGGAAATTTGGAGACGGGGTACCAGCCGAGGTGTTGTCCGCGTCATTCTGAGGTTCAAAATTACGAGGTCCGTTTCAAAATAGCCCTCGTGTTGCTTCAAAAAAGGACGTTAATATAACTAAACTAAACTAGAACCCGAATATGGAATCCAAAAAGTTAGCTATTGTGTGTGAGGGGGGGGGATTGTACAGGATGCAGGACAGAGTCGCCGTATTTCGACTATCCGGACATTTTTTAATGTACAGTGACAAAGAGGCAATTTTAATGGAAAAAACTAGTGGGATTTTTTTAGTAGTTTATTTATCTTCAAAATAACGTAATTAATTTTTCGTGAAATACATTTTTAAAGTGGGAAATAAATAGCTTAAAAAATTGTATCATCGGTAGAATTAAGGAAACTGGTTTCCTAGGCTTGACCAGAGGTTTCCTAAATTGGAACACCAGTTTCTTTAAGCTCAATTAAAATAATAATTTTTCGATTTTCCAATTCATACCCGCACACAATGTACGAACCCATGTATCAGATTTTATGCAATGTATCAGTTCTCCTTCTTCCATTGTTTCTTAACTTATGATTCAAAATCACGTAAACTTAATTTTTGTTCCTTTTGTTCTTGCATCGGATGATTTTAGTGTCTGTTTATTAGGATTTTTTATTTTTTTGCTTTGGCGTGTTTCACTTCCAATTTATGAGGACACTAATGGTGATAACTGCTTTCTGGGCTATTCCTGTAGTTAAAGTTAAAAATCCCATTGATTTAACCCCTTAAGGATTTTTTTTTTTTTTTTTGCTATCTAATAAGATGACACCTCCTGTTTCGGAAAGGGGCTGTCGTTTTCATTCCAAGAAGACATAGAATACTTGAGATGCTTATGGATTCTACGTCATGTTTGTGTCAAATTATGAAGGTAATTAATGATTAAATTTTAGTTTACAAGACTAAAAATGCGATAATTCTATGCCCGTAAATATCACGGGCGCGAGACTAAAGGGGTTAAAGACCCAATTTAGGCAACTACTTATGATACCATCAAGGCAACTTTCGAACAACAAAAACAAAATTCCCCATATCTTATCTTTAAACTATTTTAATAAGATGATTATAATAAATTGCAGCCAATCAAATCTTTTATCTGAGGATATAGTAACATATTTTCCTACTTAATCTAGAACAACGCAAAGGGTTTTGGTCTTTTTAAAGATAATTAATTGGTACCTAAATTTAAAGACTTGTTCTCTAATAGTTACCACGAAGCGTTTTCCCTTAAGAACGATTTCATACAGCCCATTTACATCGTTACAACATAAGCTGCCTATTTTACGGCCCAAATATTTGATAGAATTGAATTTATGATGATGATCCAATCTAGACGCCTCGCGCCGGTCCAAATTCGCCGACCCTGCCCTACATTGTAGAGCTTGACATACGGGGGGGGGGGATATATTTCGAAAACAATGAAAAAGTAAACTATTTGCTTTCCTTTAAGAACAATTTCATACAGCCCATTCACATCGTTACAACATAAGTTGCCTATTTTACGACCTAAAAATTTGATAAAATTGGAGTTATGATGACGGTTCAATCTAGACGCCTCGCGCCGGTCCAAATTCGCCGACCTTGCTCTACATTGTAGAGCTGGACAAACGGGGGGGGGGGATATATTTCGAAAGCAATGAAAAAAGTAAACTATATACAAAACTGCAAAAAAAAAAAAAGCTGGACGAGATGAAAACGTTAGCAATATGTTTTTACTAGTGCCTTTATTACCTTTTCTTCTGACTGATTCACCCACATTGGCTATATTAAGGTCATTATATTCTATTTATGTTAAAATTTAGGGGAAAATTCTTTCGTAAATCTCGTAAATCTTTTTTCATTATTATTATTTTTAAACAAACGCTGTTTATTTAGAAGTAAAAACTGGGGCAATCCGGAAAACATTTCAAGTTGTGGTATACATATGCAAAAAGTTAAAAGGAGAAATCTTCAGTAGCTAACTTTTAAAAAACTAAATTTAGTTCATCTATTTTCAATCGTTTTGGTATGAAATGTTTACTTTAAAATAGAAATCGGGACATTTCATTGAAAATCGAAACAAAGAAACAAAAATTTGGACTGTCCCGGCCAATCCAGAACGTCTTGTCACTTTACTTAAGGGGACATACGACTCTTAAACCCTGAAAAAACGGTGGAAAACTGTCAAATTCGATACATTATATCTCCGAAACAATGCAATTCACAGACTCACTTTTTTTTCTAGAAAAATATCTGTTTTTCTCTTATATAGTACACACATTTTGAAACCTTCATATTCGTATGCATTTATTTGAGATAGTAATAAATATGGGTTAATTTTTGGAGAAAAAATGAGATAGTCACCTTGCGCGCATGATTACGTATAAAATATTTATCTAAATACAATATTTTGGGTAAGTTATTAATCCAAACAGTCTGTTTAAGAAACTGAACCACAATTTATTAACATTTAAATTTCATTTCTATTTAATATACCAATTTAAAAGAAAAATGTTAAAAATAGTTAAAATTTCAACTTTTCTACCCTCACCTCCAAAAAAATTTTTTTTGGAGAAATATGTACAAAAATGTGATTCAATTTGTAGAACATAGCAAAATACATGTTCGGTAAAAATTTTATGTAAAAAATATTCAATAGTTCTTGAGATATCGTGCGCGCAATATCAAAAAAACACATTTTGAGATATAGCGCTTTAAATATGGCCATATTCGATATTTATGTTGAAGAGCTGATACATTTTCCTTCATAACTTTCATAATTATGAGAATTTTTAACGCGGATTGTTTTAAATTGTTCAGAAAAGACATGGAAGTATTATATATTTTTTTCATAAAATCGAAAATTTTCGAGGTTTAACAGTCGTATGTCCCCTTAAGTAAACACCTCAACATTATTCCAGGAAAAGTAGTTTCCACAAGGTTTTATAAACACGCAAAAAATTCACCCATTTTTCAATCTCTCTGACACCTGTTGGCTGCTATCTCGTCAACTGACGAACTCACGTTTTTTGATCTTTCTCCGAACTACCGTCCTTGGTGGAATTGCAGTTCTCTCACCCTCGCAGACGACAAATTCTTTCTACGACGCACTCGCTCCCCACCTTGACCTGATCAGTGCCGACACCTTCACTTTTCGCAACATTAATAAACGCTCTTAGCATCCATAAAAAGCAGACGATAAGAGTTGAAATCGTCGGCCGTCCCATCTGTTTACCGCCCTGTGGTTGCGTAACAGGTAGGTATGCGGCGCCAACAAGGGCAAGGCCACCGCGGAGTCACAGCGGGCAGCACAATCGGAACCGGCGTGGTGAAACCTGTAAAATTTTATTTATGAAGGAAAGGATACCGTTATCTTGTGTAAGTTGATAGTGGAGCGTGGAGGCCTCATGAAGGTTCTGTTGTAAGGTTGGTTTCGTAAAAAAAAATCGTAGAACTTCAGATTCGGCACTGCGTTGGTGCTTAAACCGAGGCAACTTTTGATTTATGTTTGAAAACGGCCGTTAGTTCTATTTACTTTCTCGTATACGAGATACATGAAACGAAACCACTGAGGGCCTTATTCACCATCCATGGTTAAACCACGATCAGCGGTTAAAAGACGTGTATGCCACGATAATGCTAAAACTGACCGAAATGAATCGCCAAATGTATATACTCCAGCGCAGTGGCGAATCCGGGGGGGGGCCATGGGGCTGCAGCCCCTCCCAGAGCTAAACAAGAGTTCTTGATTTTATTTTAAATCACTACAACTCTTTGTTCTTAATTTCCATTTCTTAAAAAAATAATAAAAACATGACAACATTGCTTTCTGGCTTTACAGGCTCGAAAATTTTCCTACTTTTCTAGTCATTCCATTTGTACTTGTAGAGTTGACACGGTCGGAAACATTTTTTTGGCTACTTATTGTCTTTTTTAGTATATTATCGAAAGTATTGTAGTGTTCTTTATGATTCTTATTGTCAGGTGAGTAAAGTCTGTAAAATTAAAGTGTTTTGGTTTGCATAAGTCATGAGATTTGACATTCATCACGACGACACAAAATTTTTATAACCTCAGCCCCTCCCAGACCCAAATCCTGGATTCGCCACTGCTCCAGCGGGTTGCTATTTTGGCATGGTATCTCAATTTCTCGGTTGTTGGCGATTTTTAAACTTTATTTTATTATATTTTTTCCTCGCCAGTTAGGGTACACATCCAGCCGATCATTTCGGTCAGCATTCGCTTGTTCATGTAAATTCCCGTTTAACCGCTGATTACGGTTTAATCATGGATGGTGAATAAGGCAGTGTAACTATAAAAAAAATTTCAAGGAGGTTCGAACCTCAAGTCCGAAACATCGCAGCATGATGAACATAAATTCTTTCCCTAAAAACGGAACATTTTTTAATTTTTTAGGTAATATTATGCGTATTCAAGAAAACACATATTTCTTCAGTTTTTATTTATTAATGAAAAGAAAAGGATTAAACAGGAACGTGAAAATAAATAATTCTTGTTGGTTGTTGCGACGGACCAGTGTGAATATTCAGGAATTCTAGCCTTCAACAGTGAGTCCTTTAATCACAGGCATCTAAAAACATCAACAGATCCTGAACAAATCTTCTTCACACCGAATTCCATTAAATCTCTTTCCATGTCATTACCCGCTCAGATCATACAAGCTTCTCTACACAAATTTCTCTAAATTGTGTTCACTCGGAAATCTAACATAAAACAGTGAGTCCTTTGCTCACAGGTGTTATTACACCGTTAAATCCTGAACGTTTCTAACAAAAAGTAAACAATCTTTGGCGTCTACATTTGGCAACCCCGCCAAGGCGCCAAACGCAGTTGGCTTGTGAGCTTGCTTTTTACTTTCTCGTATACGAAGTGTACAAAGAGAAAGTATTGTAATCGTTAAAAAATTCGAACTCGAGATTTTGACGAATCTCCACGTTTCAGACCTCCCTGAGTCCGAAAAACACAATTTTGGAATTATGTCTGTCTGTGTGTGTGTCTGTGAACACGATAACTCGAAAACTATTAGAGCTACGGGGATGAAATTTGGTATGTGGTCTTTAAACATAATTTGTAGGTTTCTATCAAATTTTGGACAAAATCCGTCAACGGGAAGTCTGTCTGTCTGTATGTCCGAAGTCATGCGAACGCTATAACTCAAAAACTTGAAAAGCCAGATGGATAAAATTTTATACACAGTTTTATCGTCATGAATGTAGGTCCGTATAAAATTTTGGGCCAAATCCGTCAAAGGGTTGACTGTCTGTCGGTCTGTATAATCGCATACTTGTTCAGTTTTGAAAATAACTCCCTGCGCATGCCTACTGGTGCGTATTGGAGAGAGAACGGACGCTCCGAAACTTGGTAGTTTGCCAAAAACCAATTATGGAGCGATTTTGTAAGGAAGCAAACATTTAGGGAGTCTCGCCAGGTCCTGTTGCGCAGAAGAATGCGCAGGGGATTTGAATTTGTTTTGATCCTTCAAACCACGCGTGGTTCCAACTTTGGTTTACTTGCGACGGAAGTTTATTTGACGTCTTTTATTATTCTAGTTTTCTCTACATGTGTTAGGAGTATACGAGAAAGTTTAGGGGAGACCACTCCCGCTGGGTTTTTTTTGAACACATTTTTGCTTCAGTATATTGGGTGCTGATTTTTTAAATGAAGTTTTTGACAGGATTTCTTAAAATTTCCTTTGATAATTAACGTTACTTTATAAACTACGACTTGGAATTGTGTTTTCTAGCTGGTTTACAACTTATTCTTAAGAAAAAAGACCAGACTACGAGTGCATTAGTGCCGGGCGGCAGAAATAGAATATGTTCAATAATTATGCGAAAGTTCGTATGATTTAAATTATTGGCGTGAAAGTCTTTCAACAGTTCCATCCAAGGACTTTCGGTTTAAATATTCCCAGTGTTTCATTCTGTCACTTCATGCTCTGTAATGAAGTTAGATCTCAGTGCGAGATAGGAGGCTTCTCACCAACTTACATATGTGCGACACGTATAGCGCATGCTCCGTCATCTTCGGCCTACTAGACAATATCGTCTGATTTTTCTTATTTTTGGCGCCTTCTTGTTTGAAATTGTTATCATGGTTTGTTGTCTTTCTGAAAACGGGACATTTGGGCGACAACCAGCGGGAGCGGTCTCCCCTAAACTTTCTCGTATACTTCTCGAAAAAGATGCTGTTTCCCCTCCCCCCGCGTGGATAAAAAAAATTCGAACCTATTGTAACCCAGGATCCAATGACTATCAGAAAATATTTAGGCAAAGAATCAAATTCACGGATGCGTTCCGATTTAAATGCGTACCGATTTTTACTCGTGCTGGCTCAAGGACATCATAATCCTCCCGCGTGCACAGATTGCTACCAGTACGCATGCGCATGGAGAATCGGATGAAAAAAAGCGCCAGCAGGAGTCAATAAATATCGTGCACAGAAGATTGCGTCCAGAACGCACGTGCGTGGAGATGGCGGATTCGTTGGAGATGCGATTATACAGACCGACAGACAGTCAACCCCTTGACGGATTTGGCCCAAAATTTTATACGGACCTACATTCATGACGATAAAACTGTGTATAAAATTTTATCCATCTGGCTTTTCAAGTTTCTGAGTTATAGCGTTCGCATGACCGCGGACATACAAATAGACAGACTTCCCGTTGACGGATTTTGTCCAAAATTTGACAGAAACCTACAAGTTATGTTTAAAGACCACATACCAAATTTCATCCCCGTAGCTCTAATAATTTTCGAGTTATCGTGTTCACAGACAGACATAATTCCAAAGTTGTGTTTTTCGGACTCGGGGAGGTCTAAAACGTGGAGATTCGTCAAAATCTCGAGTTCGAATTTTTTGACGATCACAATACTTTCTCTTTGTATACTTCGTGTACGAGAAAGTAAAAAGGGACTGTTCCCTTTTAAAACAGGACGTATGGTCTCATTAATACATGATAATGTTTTAGGCTTGATTTCATTTCAGGTACCGTAACCTAATCATGTTAAACTCATCCTTTTTGCCAGGGGTATTGGAGATAAAGTATTATGTGCCGGAGATTGTGAACCACTGAGTTCGTGTGCTCCGTAAAACACAATCATCGCTGGCGTGTGTAGGCTTGATTCGTCTGTCTTTATTTGTATTATTTTTAAAAATTTACTGTTATAGCAACGATAAAGCGCACACAAAAAATCTAGTTAATATCACCACAACGCGCGTGTGTACAAACGGAGTTCCTAAAATAATGAAAAGTATTGCTTTTAAAATAGATTTAAAAAATTATACGGAAATAAAATTGGTATCACCTAAAAGCTATTTTTTGGAATTTTAAAATAATGTAAAAATGGTTTTTCTGCCTTTAAGACTTCGAAGTATTGAGGAAAAACGTTAAAATTCCGAATAATTTTTAATTAAAATTTTGAAAAGTCCTTTTTTAATGAGCACCAACGAGTAAAACTAGGAAGAAAATTTTGTAGCTCTAGATCCAACGGTTTGAAATGTAGATGGCATCTGGTGAACCCTTTTCTTTCACATTAATAACTGACAAAGAGATCCCCTGTTGCGGTTGTCCTTCGCGTTTGTGACCCCATGTTCTATTCCAAATATGACTTGTTTCTGTATGCCTGACGTACCTTAAGATTGCCCCAGGATTTAATAACCACCCTGCATGTAAGTAAAATTAGTAAAGTGTTGTAAGGTTTAGTTAAATCGTGAAAAGTTTAATTAAAATATTTTATTGTTAAATTCTATAAAGGGATGGAATTTAATTAAATTATGAAAAGCTTAATTGAAATATTTTTATTTGTGAAATTCTAAAGAGTGATGGAATTCTGGAAGGTATTTTGTTTTAAATTAATTACAAAAAAATGATAAATTAATTAACTGTTATTTATTTTTATTTTATTCTTCAAATCGATTATTGTATTCTTTAATTCATTGCAGCAATGATAAAGGTCTGATACACAGCCGAGATATTATATAAATTAATTAATTCTTCTTATTATTTTTTTTATTCTTCAAATCCATTATTTTATTCTTTATTAATCAATAAATAAATTTATTATTAAGGAAAATATTTAAATTCTATTTAAGTAAAAGTTTCAGTTAGAGATGGGTTTCACGGCAGGGTGCATTGAACCTTTCCGGAAAAATATTAATTATATAAATCCATTTATAAGTTTTGCCTTCAGAAGGAATGAATCTAATTTGTGCAAAAAAACAAAAACTACGGTAAATTGATGATTGATTAACGAACCATCAGGATAACAAACGTAGACTTAAAACTGATTATGATCTCTAGCCGATCAACCAATCTACGATAATGCTCAATTACGCAAAAAATAGAGGTTTTCTTTTCATGTGACGTTTACTATACCTATTGTCATTTTTTTATTGCCCACGCCTTCCCTACTAAAGCATGTCACGAGGTCTGCTGGAAGAAAAATTCTAGTATTAAAGTAATACAATATATAATAGAAGTATACAATATAATGCAAAAAATTAAGTAATACAATACAATATAATAGATATAATTAACAAAATTTAACAAAGATATTAACTATAAATTTATTAGTTAAAATTAATTAAAACTCTTTGTATTATATAGAATGGCGCATATTGCAGCTATTTCTAATATAATGCAGAAACAAATAATAGAAATATTAATTAAAAGGTAAAAAGTATAAATAAGAAACAGAAAATTTCAACAAAAAATGATAACAATACGCCTTTTTGCGTGTTCAAGGCAACAGCATCAACAAAAAATTACAACGATTAATATTTAAATCACATAAAATAGAATTTAGAATGTAAAAGAAATTATTCAAAATGGAAGGAATGAATAAGAACTCCGAACATTCCTTCCATTTTGAATAATTTCTTTTACATTCTAAATTCTATTTTATGTGTTTTAAATATTAATCGTTGTAATTTTTTGTTGATGCTGTTGCGTTGAGCACGCAAAAAGATTTATTGTTATCATTTTTTGTTTAAATTTACTGTTTCTTATTTATACTTTTTACAATATAATAGAAGTATACAATATAATGCAAAAAATTAAGTAATACAATACAATAAAAGTGATACAATACAAAATACAAATGTTAGTATAAATATAATAAAATACAAATAGCAAACATAATAAGTAATTACAAACATAAATCATAAATAAATACAAATAAACGTGATAGATGAAGAAACATGCATAAAATAAACAGAAAATGAAAAATTAATAAAATTTGATAAATAATAAATAAAATGTAAGAAAAAAACGAAATCTGAGAAACAATTTAGAAAAGAGAGACAGGAAACAAATCTAAAAAAAAAACAATTTTGAAAAAGAATAGACACAACAAAATTATAGTCATTCAAATTTTTTCAAAGACGAAAGTGAAAAAATAAATTTCGAAAATAGAGCTGCTTAATTCTGGAGAAAATTGAAGAAAGCACATCTGCGCTTCATATGCAATAGAGTTAGGAGAAAGATAAATAAATAATACAAAGAAGACAAAAATAAATAAAAAAACATTCCATTTGCTCCCATATGGAATGCAAAAAATTTCCTTCTTAAGAAAGAATTCGGGCTGCAAATAAATTCAAAGCATAACCCAGAAATATTTACTTGTAACGCGAAAATAAACTCACGGTGACTGTGACCCATGTCATCTCGGTCGAAGCAGAACACTAAATACATAAAACTAGAATAAAGCGAGGAAAAGAATTTTTCTTTCAGTCAAGTGATTTTATGTTCACACCTAACTCTGAAAATACTTTGTCTCGCACCACAATACCAAAGACGATTTGTAAAGTAATCACACTTTTATATGGAAAGATCGTAAAACCTGTTATGTCAAGTAACCAGGTGTCCCCGGATTAGTCGAAATAGTCCAAGTTTTTGAATCTTAATCCCGGATGCAGGACATTTTATTCAAAATCGTCTCGGTTTTGAATAAAATGTCCTGAGCTGTCCCGTTTCTTGTAAACAAAAAAGTTCATACCAACATTTTTTTAAATAAATTGTTAGTTTTAATTTTAACAATTTTTTTAAAGATTTGCTTTTGAATTCTCTTTCGGAACTTTTACTAGATACAAAATATCATCAGTATACTGCTAAAAGAGACCAAGTCCAAAAAATGTAAAAAATGTAATTGAAAGTTCCCGACGACTACAAAAATGTTCACTTTCTTCGTAATGTTTACTTTCAATTTTTAAAAACAATTTTTTTGAATGATGTAAAAATTTGGAAGAAAGGGGTGGTTTCGACCTGGTCACGAATGTATTTTGAATATAAAGTGGCCTGGTCCCTTTTTACTGTTATCAACAGACAACAGTACCAATGAAAAAAAGCTTTGTATCTACGGGAGAATCCAATTTAATAGTAATATAGAACTACTAATTATAAGTAGTTTTTACTATGCGTTATTTACTTTTAAATTAATAGCACATTACAAAATGTACAAAAAAACTAAAAATAAAATAACCAAATTTTAATTTAAAAGAAATCATAAATTAAAAAGAAATCATAATTGTATAAAGAAATCATTAATTATAAAAAAACATAAAATAAATGAAATAAGAAAACTAAATAATAAAGTTGTTTTTATACAACGAAATAAAAAGATGATTTTAACTTAAATCAACAATATCTTAATCTATTCATCAGAATAGTTGGTTCTGCACCACGGTCTATCATTTTTGGTATAATTTTTTTCGTAATAAAGAACTATTAACGAGAACTTGTGATGTCTGTGAGATATAGGAACTGTGATATAGGATATAAGTGGGGTTTTTTTCTACTTATAAAAACCATACCAGGACTTCGGTATCTATCGAAACCGGAACATACTTGCTGCACTAGTAAATCGAAAATAAGAATCTTTTATATTTAAATAATACGAAAAGAATAGAGACAACACTAAATTCAAAAGGTAAAAAATCTTTAAAAATAAGCATCTGTTACTAGAAGTTTCACGATCAATTTGGTACATTAAGTTCTGAAAATATTAAAATAGAGTATTGTCATCGAGAATACACACATGTACAAAATTTCAACCCCCTAGCATGGCGGTTCCCAAACTTTTTTCACTCCCGCACACTTGGATTAGTCTAATCGTCAAAAAATTCGAAATCTAGATTTTGACGAATCTCCACGTTTCAGACCTTCCTGAGTCCGAAAAACACAATTTTAGAATCATGTCTGTCTGTCTGTGAACACGATAACTCGAAAACTAGTAGAGCTAAGGGGATGAAATTTGGTATGTGGTCTTTACACATAATTTGTAGGTTTCAGTCAAATTTTGGACAAAATCCGTCAACGGGAAGTCTGTCTGTCTGTATGTCCGAAGTCATGCGAAGACTATAACTCAAAAACTCGAATAGCTAGATGGATAAAATTTGGTACACAGTTTTATCGTCATGAATGTAGGTCCGTATAAAATTTTGGGCCAAATCCGTCAAAGGGTTGACTGTCTGTCGGTCTGTATAATCGCATACTTGTTAAGCATTCGTTTCAAAACCGATCTCCATGCGCATGCGTACTTAGCAATCTCTGGTACTAAGCGGTAGGATTACGTCACTTTGTCCTTGAGACGGAATTTGTGATAGATATGTTTTATCTCCAGTTTTGTTTTCGCTCGCTCGTATAATAGCGGATCTTGCTGGAGTGTAATGGAAAATAAATATTGCTAAGTTTTAATACATAGGCATCTCTTTTAATATGATTCTTCACTTAAATATTTTACAATCACTATAATCTGCAATGAAAAACCTTCTGATATTCGTTGCATTCTGGATTACAGTAGGTTCGATTTTTTTTATCCACGCAAGGGGAGGGGAAATGACAAATTTTTGAGCAGTATAGAGAAAGTTTAGGGGAGGCCACTCCCACTGGTTATAATAATATACTAAAACCCCAGTTAAGTGAACCCGGGTTAACCGAAACTCAGGTTATCCGAAATCGCAAATCCAAAAATCTCGCACTGTGCTGTAAGGAAATAAACGCTCAGGCGAGACTTTTTTGCAACGATATCCCCACTTTTTTCTTTTAAGCCTCCCCAAGAAGGTCAGCAATTAATTTTAGAATGCTAAAATTAAAATTAATGGATATTAACAATATTAATTACGATATTGTTTACCTGCGCCTATTAGGCGCATCTCGCCCGAACTCGCCGGTGCGAATGTTGCGCCTGACGGAGGGTTAATATTAATAAAGAACGCAAGTGTAGCCTACAAAGAGAGTTTTGAATTCGTTTTACACCCAAAGCATTTCAGGTTTACGAACTGTAATTAGAAAGAAAATAGCGATAGATGTTCATGGCTTAACCGAAAAAATCGTTAATCCGAAACGGCACCCTCTTTAGTTCGGATAATCGGTGTTGCACTGAACTTATAATGAACATTACTCATCGTGATAATTAATTATCCACGAATCATTAATATCATTAATAAATATTAATAATTATTAATATAATTAATAATGAACCATGATAAATAATATGATACCATTAATCCATCAGAAGCTCTGAAAGGATTCGGAATTTTTTTATATAACCATATGCAAAAACAACAAAGAAAAAGGACAGAAACAGTGAAGATAAATCTTTTGCTAATTTTTGGATGACAAATGCATAATCGTGCGATACTACTGACGATGGGTGGGGCTGGGCAACCAATTATCAGTAAATTACTAAGTTTTATCCTTCCCCTTCCTTTTTCTTCTAGGGCCGCGGTGGCCTAGAACTATGGCCTCGGCTTCGGAGCCGGAGGGCTCCGGGTTCGAAACCCGATTCCCCCGAAGACCCACCCTACATGTGGGCCTGGTCCACGCTAAATCATGGGTAGGGGGCAAACACCCTCCCGCAGGCTTCATGCGGAAGTTTGGAGGGGCTGTGCCAGCTCAGATGTCGTCCCCGTCATCTGACCCAACGCCACCATCAACCCCCAATACCTATGACTACTAGAGTCATCTCATCGGTTTTAAATGGGCCTAAGGTGGATAAAGCACGAACACCACAACCAGAGACTCGTCATCTGACCTGACGCCACCCTGAACCCCCAATACCTATGACTACTAGAATAACCTCATCGGTTTTAAATGGGCATAAGGTGGATAAAGCACGAACACCACACACAGAGCCGGCACCCTCCCCCCCCCCACAACCAAAAGCCCGAACCACTTTATTGAGAAACAAAATTTACAAAATAGTTTAGAATTTCCAGAAATGTACAGAATTGAAAATGAAAAATATAAATATCAATAATAAATGAATAATAAAATAAACACTATCAAAACAAAACCTATACATAAAAGCAGTTCAAGATGTTTCCCAATAACAGTCTTTTTAAAGAAACAAGGATTCAGCGAATAAGCTTGTTTTCACTATGAAGTCTGAAATATTTTCAAATCACACTAGAACCATTAGTTGTTGCCGCT
>BGPR01011656.1:0-16737 GCA_013235015.1 Araneus ventricosus | reverse complement strand
AGAGACACAGGAAGGCGATAAATCAATTAACAAGTAAGAGATACACAGGAAGACGGTAAATCAATTAAGAAGTAAGAAAGACACAGGAAGACGATAAATCGATCAACAAGTAAGAGAGACACAGGCTTGAGATGTAGAGAGTTTGCCCCTCCGAAGGATCAAAATTCGTGCAGTGAGCAACGCTGAGCAATAAATCAGAACAAAAAAGCAACCCTTCCTCATTTTGAATTAGAGGAACTCGAGCTGCCGTCATCACAGAGCGCGTTTGGCGACTGACTTTCGCCTGCGCTTCCTCATTTGGCTTTTCTTCGCTTTCAGAATGTTTGACAGCTATTGATTGTGTTTTGATAACTCTTGATTTCTGGTTTCTGTTTCACTTCATGCTGCCTCGACAAAAACGTGTCTGGTTTAATGAACATTCGTTTTCAGTTGTTAGAAATCACTCTTCGAAAACAAGCTGATTTTCTAAATATTATTTTCTAAAATATTATTCAGTTAAAACTTTTATATATAAAGAGGGATCAATCATTATTAGGAGAGCTTTCTAATTATAGCTGAACGTTACAGATCTTTAAAAATTCGTATTTTCACAGCTTTCGCTGAGCGAAAAATTGAATATAAAAAATGTACATCGCATTATCCCGGATTTGAACTTTGTTCAAAAACCCAGTGCAGTAGAATCCCGGGAATCCGAACATCTTTTTATGACTTACTGAAAAATGAAGGAAAAATAACAATCACGAATCAGAAACAAAGCTAATGTTTATTCCTAACTTAAAAGAAGTATGCTAATTGGTCTTTAAGACTGAATACAGCACCTCAGTGGCGAATCCAGGATTTGGGTCGGGGGGATGAGGTCATAAAAAGTTTTGTATCGTCGTGACGAATGTCAAATCTTACGGCTTATGCAAACCAAAACACTTTAACTTCACAAACTTTACTCGCCTGACAGCAAGAATAGTAAAGAACACTACAATAATTTCGATAATAATAATTTAACAAAAAACACAATAAAATAACTAGCAAAAACATGTTTTTGATCGTGTCAGAGCTGCAAATACGAGTGGAATGACCACAAAAGTGGGAAAACTTTCGAGCCTGTCAAAAAACAGGAAGAAATGTTTTCACTTTTTTTAAAGGGAGATTAAGAAAAAACAACTGTAGTGATTTTAAGTAAAAGAAAGAATTCTGGTCTAGCTCTGGGGGGGCTGCAGTCCGATAGCCACCCCCTGGATTCGCCACTGCAGCACCTTGATTAGTAGAAACAAACTCAGATCTCTTCTTTTTACCCTCAACTTGTTTGCCACTGTACCGGGCGAATAGCCGCGTGCTTTTTCTGTGCGCCTTCACAGAGCACCAAGAGTCAACACTCTACTGCATTTGGCATAATAAGAGTATTATACCGAATTTCTCGGAATCTGAACAGAGGTCAGGCCCAATTAGTTGGGATTCCCGGGTTCTACTGTACCAGCGAAAATTTTTGCAGCACTGCTTGTTTCTGAGCGGACGACGCGCCATTGGTCTTTGCCAAAAATAGCCCTCATGTTGCTTCAAAAAGGAACGTTAATACAACCGTACCAAAACGTCTGCCTATGATTTGGTAGCGAACAGGTAATTATGGTTATTTTTCATCTGGAAAAATACAGGGTGATTATAATTAAAGTTTCAAAACGCTATAAAAAGGAACCACTGATCAGAATGGCGTCGAATTTGAACGGAATATTATTGAAGACGGGGGAAAACGTATGGCATAAGAAAAAAAAATAGTTCCAAATTTTAGCAACAGATGGCTAAAATTTGGAACTATTAAACCGATTTTTCCCCTCCCTTGTGATATGACCTTGCCGTGGCGGATGGGCTTACGTAACTAACAGTATCACACATGTACAGTCATGCACACTGAACAGTATAGTCGGTTCAACGTGTAACTTACACCTTAGCCGTTATTTTACGATTCATTTGTCATTTGTAGTCGAACCCTTTTAAATTAGGATGCATACAGCGCCATCTGTTGCTAAAATTTGGATTTTTTTTTTCTTATGCCATACGCTTTCCCCCTTCTTCAATAATATTCTGTTCAAATTTGGCGTCATTCTGATCAGTGGTTCTTTTTTCATACCGTTTTGAAACTTTAACTTTAATTATAATCATCCTGTATATTATTATCTGCAATTTCAAAAATCAGGATTCCCCCAAATCTGCCGAGAATCGAAAAAATTTGAGAACCACTGAAATAGAAAAATTCATTCTGTGCTCAGAAATGAAGGTTCATTTAAAAATCTCAGCTCATTTCGGAAACTCGTAAATCTGTCACTACGACTGCGCTATCCAATGAGTAATACTTTGGTAAACTTTACTTCTATCTTTTGGTTTGGGGGAGGGGTAGGAGAAGGACACTAACTTGCTGGGTTAAACCTTTGTTTTCAATTTAAATTAAAATATAGATATTTTTGAGAGAAACAAATAAAAAGTTGATTAATACTGTTGCAAAAATGTAATGTCGCTTTCCTGCCTCGCTAGTCTTATAGTTGCGGAAGGAGTTTTATGAGGGTAAGTACGGAGTGACGAGCATCGGCCTTTCCGGGACCTCTGACCTTGGCGACCATTTTGACGACTTGGCGACAAATAGATGATTCCAGAAAATGCGACCCTTTTCTCGATATCTCTATTAGGAAAGGGAATACGCTTGAATATACGAGAAAACTCCATGTGACGTCACGGCCTGTCGGAGAGAGTATATAAGGACTGCATTTGGATCAGAGTGAGTAGTGTTTATCCACTGGAACGACTTTATAGTTTCGTCTGCAGTGCGATCTAGGAAGCTGGTGAGCTGAGCGCTATTGAAAGTGCTGTTATTGTCGTTATTAGTTATATGGTGACTGTTTGTGTTGCTAAATATCAAAGTGCTGAACTGTTATTACCTGTGAATTGTTGTCTGTTTACGTTGCTAATCTGTGCAAGAAGTATTGTTTCCTGTACCTGTGCTACGTGTTTACCTGCATATTTGTGAATAAACTTTCATTCTCCATTATCCTGCGTGTTGGACTGTTTACACAAAACACACACAGAAATACTTTTGTAACAATACTATACAGTAGATTCTCTATAATCCGACACTCCCACTAGTCCGTCGCACTTGTTGGAACATGTTAATTGATGATGAGTCATTCTATCCTGTTAAAACTTGAAATTCTTCCCCCTTTCAGTGCAATGCAGTTTATATTTTTCTATTGACCCTCTATAATCCGACAGGTGTCCAGTACCATATGTATCAGATTAGACAGAGTCTACTGTATTGGCTTACTTCTTCACACAGCGTAACTCTCACACATATAATTAGGGCTGCCATCCGTCCCGTATATACGAGACTGTCGCCGTATTTCACTACTCAGTCCCGTATTACTATTTGTCCCGGATTCTCGCTAAGATTATTGAGAGAAAAATAATACCAAACAAAACTGTGAAGGAACTATGAAATTGAGTATGAAAGAGAAATAGCTGAAGTTTTTTTCACATACTAAGTATATTGATCAGAAGTCATGTCTAATAAAGCTTTGCGAATACGTATTTGCCATTCCATCCCACAGTGCAAATGTGGAGAGAATATTTTCTCCGATGTCAACTCAATGGTCAGAAACAGATTGTCAATGGAGACAATTGAAGCAATTTTGATCTGTTACTATAATTTTAAAATGGCTTGCGCCCAATTTCATTATCATGTGAAAGAAAAAAACGATATAATTAAGATAGTAAAATCACCTTTAAAATATGGCTGGTTTAAAAAAGGATTATTAGGACGTCAATTCGGTTATCCGTTACAGCTCCGGTCCGGACGGTGACGGTTAATTAAGGTTGCCATACGTCCCGTACATACGGACTGTCAACGTGTTTTATTACTCAGTCCCGTATTACTATTTGTCCCGGATTGGCAACACTGAGAGTCTATTCAACCAGTTTGTATGTCTAAAAGATTATTGAGAGAAAAATAGTACCAACCAAACTGCGAAGCAACTATGAAATTGAGTATGGGAGAGAAATGGCTGAAGTTTTCTGCTGATACAAAGTACATTGATCAGAAGTCATGTCTAATAAAGCTATGCGAATACGTATTTGCCATTCCATCCCACAGTGCAATTGTGGAGAGAATATTTTCCCCAACGTCAACTCAATGCCGGGACGAAAGAAACAGTTGTCAGTGGATACCAATGAAGCAATTTTGATTTGTCATTATAATTTTAAAATGACTTGCGCCCAATTTTATAATTATGTGAAAGAAGAAAATGACACAATTAACGAGGTCAAATCAACTTCAAAATATGACTGGGCTCAAAAGGATTAGCATTGCATTTTTTTATTATTATTCTTCGTGTTCATATTATTAGATTGCTTAAACTTTATTTATCAGAGTAAAATAGACCATTCCCTGCCCACTTTTTTCATGTTTTATTTATTTGGCACTTAAATGTCCAGTAACAATGCTTGCCAATTATGGCAACAGGTCCCGGATTGACAACACTGAGAGTCTATTCGACCAGTTTGTATATCTAAAAGATTATTTAGAGGAAAAATAGTACCAACCAAACTGCGAAGCAACGATGAAATTGAGTATGGGAGAGAAATGGCTGAAGTTTATTGCAGATATAAAGGATATTTATCAGAAATCATGTCTACTAAACCTATGCGAACACCAGTGGCGAATCCAGGGGGGGAGCTATCGGGCTGCAGCCCCCCCCCAGAGCTAAACCAGAATTCTTGATTTTATTTAAAATCACTACAGCTCTTTGTTCTTAATTTCCCTTTTAAAAAATAATAAAAAAGTGACAACATTGCTTTCTGGCTCGACAGGCTTGAAAATTTTTCTAATTCTCTAGTCATTCCACTTGTACTTGTAGCGTTGACGCGGTCGAAAACATTTTTTGGCTAGTTATTTCATTGTATTTTTTATTAAATTATCGAAGGTATTGCAGTGTTCTTTATGATCCTTATTGTTAGGTGAGTAAAGTTAAAGTGTTTTGGTTTACATAAACCATGAGGTATGACATTCGTCATGATTCGCCACTGGCGAACACGTATTTGCCATTCCAGCCAGCAATCGAAATATGGAGAGAATATTTTCTCTTCTGTCAATTCAATGGTCGGACGAAAGAAACTGGTTGTCAGTGGAGACAACTGAAGCAATTTTGATTAGTCATTATAATTTGAAAATGACTTATAATTATGTGAAAGAAGAAAATGATATAATTAAGAAAGTGGAATCAAATTTAAAATATGCCTGGGCTAAAAAGGATTTGCATCGCATCTTTTTTATTATTCTACGTGTTCATTTTATTAGATTGCATAAACTATATTTATTGATTTTTTATCAGAATAAAATAAATCGCACCTACCCACTTTTTTCAAATTTTATTTATTTAGCACTTAAACGTCCCCTATTATGCCAATTATGGCAACCCTAACTATATTGACTCACTTCTTCACAAAGGGCAACTCTCACACATATATAGCAAATCGAGCACACCAAGATCTCAACGGATTACACGCAGGTGCAAACGGAAGCCATCATTCACGAAATTCGAGACGCAAGTTTTTCGGTGATTTGTTAATTATTAGTTCAACAGGCGAATATAAATAGTATACGCAGATGCACATTTAAAACGGGAAGGTTTATCCGCCTAATGATAGAATTTCGTTGACGAAAGTAGATTTGCAGAGGCGAGATTTCCTTTCTGTCTATGAGCAATTTAAATATGATGTTTCTAAAACGACGTAAACAAATTATCAAAGTATCATATCAACATAGTACAGTTGCAAAGCACGCGCACAATGTAATAAGTACTCTTAAAGATGATGCGTAACTAATATAAAATTGATTATAAAAAGTTTTTAAAAACACACTTTTAGGGGCCGTTCAAATATTACGTAAGCATGTTTTTGGTGATTTTTGACACCCGACCCACTTGTCAGCAAAAATAAGCGAATCGCAAACCCCCCGCTTGGAATTACGTAAGCAAACGGCAACCCGCCCCCGGGTCTTTTTTTTTTCACAAAACGTAGAACAGTAATAATCTAATTTTAGAAATTTTAGGACTTAATTCAAATAAAAAGCTTCAACTCGGCTTAAAATGAAATATATATATATATATATAAATTCCTTACAATTTTGTTTAAGAAAATTTCTTAGTTTATCACAATTTTAAAAAACCAAGTTTAATTTTCTTTCGTCAAATTTAATTTTTTTTCAAATTTAATTTTTTTAATTAAATTATTTTTGCAAGTTACAAGAGATTTTCGGAAATAAAGTGGTTTTAATGTCTTACGTAAGCATAACTCATACCCCCTCCCCCCCTTGTCAACAAAAATAAGCAAATCGCAAACCCCTCCCCCTCTTAGGTGCTTACGTAATATTTGAACGAACCCTTATATGTGTTCTGAACAGTAGAATTTTTTTATTTTAATTATTTTCTACTTTTCAAACTTCAGAATTATTTTTTCTCAAACTCACTGCCAGGTGGCGTCACTGGTAGGGAACCACACTTTAATTTAATTAATGATTAACTGATACATTAAGTTCTGAAATTATTAAAATAGTGTATTGCCATCGAAAATATACAAGGGTTCAAAATTTCATCTTTGCAAACATGAAACAAGTCAAGTTAACTCTATCGATACGGAAACGTCCCAAGCGTCTCTTCAAGCAAAAGACGATGGCCGTCCGAAACATCCGAACATCGCTGAGAAATTTCCACACCCCTTTCGTTAAGTGCGATTGGTTTCTCACCCGCTGAGCACACTTTCTTCGTTAGAGTGGCTCGCCCAGATGGGTTGGCGGAAAAGGAAGATTTTCTTGAAATTCGGACAGTGCCAGCTGTCAATGTGGTTTTTGAGGAGGGAAGGGGAATTTCCCTCATCTTTGAAAGAGGAACTCGGACGTTCCCGTATTTTGAGGTCCCTCTATTCCAATGGTCTTAGGAATCGGAGGGTAAAATAAAAGTGCTTAATAACAGCTTCATAATGCCTGTTACTGTTGAACAGACAAGAAACAACTTGTCACTGACTAAGGTAAATTAAAAAATGACGTTTTTATACTATCTCATATATAAAGTATATATAGAGAAATAGTACTATAATCATCGAGAACTCGACTTCCAGTTTTTGATGAATTTCTACATTTTAGACCTCCCTGTATTCAATAAAGCTCTTTTTGGAATTATATGTAAAATTCTATAACCAAAGCAGTCAACAGTGTTTTTTTCTTACGCACGTACTCGATTTCCTTTGACAATTCTATGAAATTGCACAAAAAAGTTAGAAATTACTTTCGCAGCCCGCTGATTCGCCGCTCGTAAACTGAGTTTCCACAAAGCAAGAAATTGAAGCAATACAGTTGGTGTGCGCGTTATAGACAGAGGCGGTTTTTCGCACAGGCGTTAGAGGTGTGCGCCTCCAGCTTCAAGACCCAAGGGGGAGGGGATTCAAAATCTGTTCGACGTACATAGCAGTACTAAGACGAAGGAGAATTTACGACATTGGGTTTGGGAGGAGCCTCAAACTGATTTTGCGCCTGTGGCTTCAGATTGTGAAAATCCGCCACTAGTTATAGAAGTAAAGAAAGAGGTGTCTTCATTAGTATAGATATTTAACTAGCCTTCTTTGGCGGCCAGCTGTTCGCCCGTAATATTAATAGACTGACGCTATGGTTGCAACTTGGCGAAATAGATTGGCGAATTGGCGGTTGTAGAGGCTGAAGGACAATGCCAAAGTTTTATTTTGAGATATATCTCAAAAAAGGAGGGTAATGGGTTTCAGGCGACCATTGATGACATATCTAGAGGTCATAAGCTTCCATATGAAATTAACGTTGTCAAAATCGGTCCAGTGGTTGGGGATGGGGGACTGTCTGAGGGTTTTTCCCCATAGACAAGGTACGGTGGAGAAGTATTTTTTCGATTGCTCTCGAAAATGGATGGTGGTGGTGCGGGGAGCAGGCGACCATTAATGACATATACGTATCTAGACATCGTAAGCTTCAATATGAAAAAAAAATTCAAAATCGGGCCAGTGGTTGGGTCTGGGGGACTGGTCCTCTAATTTTGCCAATTATTTTAAATATTAAGATTATAGCTAAGGTTGCCATATGTACAGTATGTATGGGACTGTTGCCGTATTTCAGTACCCAGTTTCGTATTACTATTTGTCCCGTTTTTGTCCATTTTTTCTCTAAACTCAACCAAGTTCCTGAATGAGAAGAGATAGAACGCTCTATTGCATATTTACAAATAAGAAACATCGATATTGGCAACCTTGAGATTTTATTAAACCAGTTTGTATATATAAAAGATTATTTAGAGAAAAATAATACCAACCAAAACTGCGAAACAACTATGAAATTGAGTTCGGAAGAGAATTGGCTGCAGTTTTTTGCAGATACAAAGCACACTATATGATCAAAAGTATCCGAACACTTTGGGATTTTCCCATTTTTTAGAATTTCTCCGGAAAGGTTAAACCAACTGCCCTTGAACTTCGGCCATGTAAAGAATAGACTCTAACTTACATTTTACAGTGAAGATTCGGTCACGAGTGCATTTAGGGAACCGACCAGAAATTGATGAAGAAAAAATTCGGGCTCACCCCGTTCCACAGAAAGCTGATAATGATTTGCACATTTCATCAATGTTTTTGCTTAATATGCACATTACTTACATGCATTTTCGTAAAAGTAGCTAGTATATTCTGGAATATCTAAGGATTTTCTTAAAAAATCACAAATTTTCCCGCATGTTTTTTGCTTATAAAATGCAAAGTTTTCCACCAAATTATACGAAACTTACATAAAAAGTGACAATATGTTTGAAAAGCATTGTTTAACCATTTGGAATTAATAATTTGAATATTAGAGAAAATATGAGTATTTGTGGTAAATATAATTTTAATGAGCATGTGCGAGACGTAGCGTAATTTTTCCTTCAGAATTTCAAAGCCAGATATGTAGGAAAAATTATATAAAAATTCCAGTTCAATGCCTCTAAGATTTAGAAAGATATCGGCATTGAAGTGAACAGAATTTTTTCATTTTTTATTTACAATTAAACGTTCCGCATTAGAGCTTGGCAATTATGGCAACCCTAATTATAGCATTTATTTACCTACACGTTGTCATTCAAGTTACATTTCAATATTGTACAGATTTTTAATTATTACATTTATTTATTCTGTTTTGTTGCCTCTCAGGTAAAAAAAGAACGAAACGTTCGCACTTTTTTTTTATTTATCACTTTTATTTAAGCAAGCGCTCCCATTTTATAAAGTGAAAATGTTAAATACATTTCTTCGTTTAGAGGTTGTAATTCAAAAAAATTAGTTCCCCTGAATACCACAAATTTAAAAATATGTGGTATTCGGGGGAGAACAGCTCAGCAATAAAACTGACAATACGGAATAGATAATATTTTTAAGATGACGAAAGAAAGAAGAAGTTTTCTTTGGATAATGGGTTTCCGAAATAATCGCCGGGCAACATAAAAATTACGAAACCAGAACTCAATAATGACAAACGCTTAGTGAACCAGCGGGAGTGGTCTCCCCTAAACTTTCTCGTATACTCCCAAACACATGTGGAGAAAAAATAAGTGAAACTTTAGTAAAGCGTACCAAGTGTCCCTAACACAGTCTGAGAAAAAATAAGGCGAATTGCATACCACGAGTTTCCCCCGCGCAGCAAGGCAAAAGGCGGAAGTAAAACAAAGAATCCCGTGCCATTACGTAATATAGTTTTGCTTCATTGTAAGATAAAGAAATTTGAATATGCAAATTGAACACCTTTTTTTCAACCGATAGGAACGAAAACTGGACACAGATCTACAATTAGGGTTTGAAGACCACATACTAAATTTCATTTATCTAAGTCGGTGCATTTAGGAGTTTTGGTGTTCAGAAGCATGCGATTATACAGACCGACATACAGTCAACACGTTGACGGATTTGGCTCAGAATTTGATACAAACCTATATTCCTGGTGATAAAATTGTTTACTAAATTTTATCCATCTAACTGTATAAGATTTGGAGTGTTCACATGAACACGGACTGACAAGCAAACTTCTCGTGGAACGTATTTTGACCAAAATTCGATAGAAACCTACAAATTATGCGTCAAGATCACATACCCAATTTCATTCCCGTAGCTTTAATAGTTTTCGAGTTATTGTGTTCACAGACGCATAGACAGACAGATATACAGTGGAGTCTCCCTATAACGAAATCGCTTGGTCCCAATTGAAAAAATTCGTTATAGAGAAAATTTCGTTATACGGAGATTAAAGATTTGCAGTTATTTAAGTAAATGTTCCAAACTTTTCAATAGGTGCGATTAGTTCAGATGTATTTAATTATGATTTTCAATTAAAAATGGAGTAATAATATATATATTATAAATTTGTTAAAAGTATGCTAATTTTTATTGTATAAATAAAATGCTCAAAAGTTAAGACAATTCACCAATTTAGAGAATAGTATATACTTACGTTTATTTTACTTGAAAAATTCCGTTATTTTACATTGCTTTGCATTTCGTGATGTAAAATTTTCAGAAAAATTTTCACATTTTAAGAGTGAATGGTTCCAGAAACAGGCACGTGTGAGCGAATTGGTTGCACAGAAACCATCAACTTTCTTCAAAAGTGACAAAAATCGAAACGATAAACCTCTGAAAAAATTCGTTATAGGGAGACAACCACTTCGTTATATGGAGAATATTTTGAATGTTATTTAACATTCCGATTAAAAATTTCATTATAGGGAGAAATTCGTTGTAGAGAGACTTCGTTGTAGGGAGACTCTACTGTAATTCCAAAATTGTGTTTTTCGGACTCAGGGAGGTCTAAATCGTGGAGATTCATCAAAATCTCGAGTTCGAATTTTTTGAAGATTGCAATACTTTCTGTATACTTCGTATACTATTAAGTAATAATGACAAAGGCTTAGTGAGAAACGTAATTTCGGCTGCTTTTAGAGGATTTTGTAAAGAATGCCTGTTTCGAAAACCATTGGTTGCAAAACAGCTAAGAACCACATGTTATACGCGACTCCGCTATACGAGGAAGTCTACAAGAGATCATTCACGATTTTTTGTAACTGCAAACGATTCCAAAACAAATCCGAGAAAATCTCACACTTCTCCTAAGCGTCGTTTCCGTTCATTCGAAAAACTATAGACGTAAAACGTATACATAAACTCCAGACACAATCACAGCTGCAGAAACACAGAGGTTGACCCTGAATCCTAAATTATGGGATTCTCGATCCTTTTCCTCGCTGCGCAATCACAACTGGTATAACTAATTACTCCGGCGATTGTTCCTAGAAATGACCTCCTTTTGTTTCCCGATTTAACTTCCACGATGACTCACGGATCTATAACTCGAGATCTCAGCGAAGAGCGATCCGAAAATTACGGGTAGGTGAGCTATTTCTGGGTACTGTTTGCACAAGTTAATCCATTTTACCGTGAGAAGCTCGATATTTAGCTCGAAAAATGCAAAAATTGAGAGTAGAATAAACTCTGTGAGATTTCCCCGCTTCTTTTGTCCATATTGTTTTACTTTTGTTATTGGTAACAGCGAAGAAGTTAGTAATTTAATAATCACGTCAGTGTCAATGACTTTTCCAAGACATGAAATCGATTTTTCTATATCTTTGACATATTTTCTAGGCCAGCGGTTCCCAACCTATGGGCCGCGGCCCAATTCTGGGCCGTGGATACCGTATTAATGGCCCGCAGAACGCTAGTCAAGAGTCGAAGAGTATATATATGTAATAATCTCACTTAATTTTATTTCAAATTTAAAATTCAAATTTATTTTTTTTAAAGTCTTAATGTATTCCAAAATCACTTTTCTTAAACTCCAGTTTCGTTCTATTTCCCGCTCTGGAGGTATATTAAATCTCTCGTCTTGGCATATTTATTACTAAAAGAATATTTTAATCGTTTCTACTGCGCACAAATCGCGAAATCAGCGACTTATTGTCGCCATGCATTTCCCCTAACACACTTACGTAATATATTAAAAATAGCTATTATTCCCTTCACTTTGATCACGTGTCTATCTGTTAAATCCCTACCTGAGAAACAGCAGGGATCTTCTGTTCCCTTTTGGCTTGAAACCTTAAACTAAGATGCACGTACATTCCGTCACTCTCCCATAATAAAATGAAAATTAGAATATAACTCGGCCTGTTTTTATTTAACGACTACAACAACGAACACATTTCATATATATATATATATATATATATATATATATATATATATATGATGAGTTTATATAACGAATGGTGATATATAGAGAAAGAGAGAGAGAGACCTTTCATATATTTTTCATATATACAGTGTGTCCACACTTATCGTGGTCCAATAGCTAATTTCTTAACCGTTAGAGATGGACATATAGTTCCAGCTGGAAAAATGTTTTAAATGAGGGGAAGAATTATATTTAATGTTTTTTGAGTCAGTTTCAGTTGAGTTTTAAATGATGGGAAGAATTATATTTTATGTTTTTGAGTCCCTAAATATATTTCTGAAAATTTACGAATTCTAATTTTGTATATGGTCCCCCGATCCTATCAGTCAAATTCAGTAAAATATTCTTAACACTTTAATATTTTAAACAAAAAAGTTCCACTCTTCTGCGACTAAAACTGAGCGAATTATGGAGCTTTGAATTTCATAATTTTAAACCAATCAGTGGCCTCGTCGAGCAAGTATTGCACATTGATTGGTGGATCGTCTCCGAGGCGGCTATTAAAATGGTGTAAAGTGGTCTAAGTCAGCAATATTAAAAGCTCAATAACTCGGTCAGTTTTAGTCGCAGAAGAGTGAAACTTTTTTTGTTTAAAATGTTAGTGTGTGAAAAAATTTTTATTAAATATGACTGATAGGACCGGGGACCATACAAAAAATTAGAATTCGTAAATTTTCATAAATATATTTATAGACTCAAAAAACATAAAAATATCATTCTTCCCGTTATTTAAAGCATTTTTCCAACTGGAACTATATGTCTATCTATAATGGTTTAGAAATTAGCTATTGATCACGATAAGTGTGGACACCGTGCCCACTAGAGTCCCTTACCACCCTTTTAACTACCGAATGGCTGCAGCTATCTTCATAAGAGTGGTGTCTGGGCATGGTAAAGTGACTATGCGCTACTGGATGAAACACCTTACAACGCCACCTGGTGGAAAACGGTGGAGTTAGCGTTGTTATCTCTAAAACGGTGCGAGATAGAGGAAAAAAGTGGTGAATTACAAAGCTGTAGAGCATCATCGACTTAGTACAAAAAGACACCTTATGGTCATGAATTCTCAAAATAGAACGTTTAAAATGCACATATGTTTGTTTTCAGCTCCGGAACGTATGGTTCCAACATGACGGAGCGCCTGCGCACAAACATCATCAGTGGAGCAGTACCTGGTGGAGGAATTCGGGGAACAAATAATCGGGTATGGTAGTTTCCAAGAGTGGCCTCCACGTTCACCTGATCTGACTCCAATGGACTTTTTTCTCGTGGGGGCACCTCAAGCAACAGGTGTATGCGACCCCTCCGCCAACATTGCAGAACATTCAGTAACGCATTATGGATGCTTGTGCCAACGTGACACCCCCTATGCTACACCGTGTGCAACGTGAGGTTCAAGCAAAGGTCCAGATGTGCATTGTAGCTGACGGAAAGAAGTTTGAGCATCGAAAATAAAGGTATCTTATGGTAACTAGTTGTTGTTTTTTCTTTCTAAGAATGTTTTGTCACGTGTCAGTGTAGGAAATCGCGAACAAACAAATGCGTTTTTTAACGTTTTATTCTAAGCAATTACGTCCACAAGGTATCTTTTTGTACTAAATCGATGATGCTCTACAACTTTGTAATTCACTTTTTTCCTCTATCTCGTACCGTTTTAGAGATAATAACGCTAACTCCACCGTTTTCCACCAGGTGGCGCCGTAAGAGGTTTCATCCAGTAGCGCATAGTCACTTTACCATGCCCAGACACCACTCTTATGAAGATAGCTACAGCCGTTCGGTAGTTAAATGGGTGGTAAGGGACTTTAGTGGGTATCCTGTATATATATAGAGAGAGAGCCTAGAGTATCTATAATATATCTATTACATGTGTTTATGTCTATATATATTATACGCTTTTATACATATATAAAATATGTGTTTGCATTTTTTTACTTGCATATTTAAGTTAGTTGGCCTCAAAACAGTTTTTACACAGCAGGTGGTCCGCGCAACCAAAACGGTTGGGAACCGCTGTTCTATAAACCTATTCTACCTATTTTTTATAGGTCATTCCTGCGTTAAAAACGATATAACGGTAAATAAGCCATATGATTCACCGTTATTTATAAAGGATAATTAAAAATTCGAGAATGTTCTGCCCTCAATTTTCTTGTATTTTTCCACATAAGGATGCCATGTATAAATTATGGTCAAATCTAAATTTTCTTATTTATTATGCAACTAAATGTTGAAGACTGACATTAATAGAAGTACCATCAAAGTTTCAAAAATTACCTTTTCCACTGAGGTTTTATTGCTGTTGTGTTCGATTTCGTAATTTTGGTGTTTCCCGATGATAACTTCGAAAACTATTGTCTAAATAAAACAATTCTTTATGCATTCTAACAATTCAATGAAATTATCAATTCGGAGATAACGATTTGATTTATGTTGCCATAATTTTTCACAAACATATTTTAACGTTAACTTGCATAAAAATGGCATATTTTATGTTTTTTGTGCAGATAAGCGGCAAAGCGCAGATAACTAGATGAAATTAGTAAAAATATTTGTAATATTTTCGTTCAACATTAATGGTAACACACATGAAACGTGAGAAAAATTTTTGTAAACATGCCCCTTTTCTGTGCAGTACAGTGATGAAAATTAAGTTCAGTATACTCTCGATTATCCGGTTTGCGGATTATCCGTGCTCATTCCGGACCCACAAAAAATTTAAAGAGAAACATTTTTACGCTTATCATGCATGCAAAATCGTTGTTGATGTTCGATCGAGAGATTCATGCCGTGAAACTAGTGAGCCGTGACGGCGGAGGCTAAAGAATGTATTTTTTCTTTCTTCCTCCATGGTTCAACCCCTAATTTTCCGAGAAATGAATCATCCACATCCTGCTAGCTCATTCTCGTACGAACACGCTTCTTTCCGACACGTCATTCTTTAACTTCTTCGTCTTCTTTCACTTTCGCACGTGTTCCTTTAGTTTTTGCGTCTTGTTTATCGCAATGAGTGGTGTGAAAGGAAAACGAAACGTTTTAAATGTTAAACAAAAATTAGAAATCCTTCAAAAACTTGATAATAGAGAATCAGCTAGTACTGATGCAGAAGATGTACTAAATGAGAGAAATAGAATTTCTCATTCTGCTGTTCTAGAATCTGTAGAACTTTGTTAGATTATATGGGACAAAGAGGGTTTGATTACGGTGACATTACTGCGGTTCGTAAAATATGTGTCGATATACGACAAGAGGTGAACAAACAGCAGAAGCAAAGACTCCTTACAGATTTTTTTAAGCAGCAAATATCAAAAGGAAAATTCTTAGTTTGATTTTATACAGCATGCAAACGTAAGTAATTTTTATATTTTTGTACTGACGTTGATTTTTTCTTTAATAAAAAGGATTTTCGGATTATCCGTGTTTTTCCATTATCCGTGCGATCCCTCCCGGATCTAACCCGGATAATCGGGAGTGCACTGTATGTGTTTAGGTTAACCCTAAAAGGCCCAGTGTTGTCTTTAAGCAACATACCCAATATTTTCTTCAAAAATCTTGAGAAAAAGACTGAAGCTCTAATGCCTGTTGTCGCGAATCCCGGGAACATAACAGTCATTCCCAGGAATGCAACAAAATTTGAAAAAATCTAAAAATTAGTTATTTTTAATTGATATTAATAATAATTACACAAAATAAGGATATTTATAAATTCCAAAATATATACTCCTTTATATATTGAACTACAATTTACGAATAAAATGTATTAATTATTCATTTTTAAAGAATGAATTAAGAAAACATAAGCAATTTATTATGAGCAACCCGGCAGCAAAAAATTCCCTCTCAACTTCAGCTATTGTTGGTAAAATTGTTTCAAACCCTCGCCCAGTTTTATAATATTTGATGATCGATTTTCTGTTGAGTCAAATAACTGCAATCAGTGGCGAATTCAGGGGGGTGCTAGGGGACTACAGCCCCCCCCCCCCGAGCTGAGGCAGAATTCTGGATTTTATTTAAAATCACTGTAACTGTTTGTTCTTAATTTCGCTTTCTAAAAAATAATAAAAACGTGACAATATTGCTTTCTGGCTTGACAGGTTCAAAAATTTTCTACTTTTGTAGTCATTCCATTTATAGCGTTGACGTGGTCGAAGACATTTTTTGGCTAGTTATTTCATTGTATTTTTTATTAAATTATCGAAAGTATTGTATTATTTTTTTATGATCATTATTGTCAGGTGAGTAAAGTCTATAAAGTTCAAGTGTTTTGGCTTACATAAGCCAAGAGGTTTGACATTCGTCACGGCGATACAAAATTTTTATGACCTCAGCCCCCCTCCCCCAGACCAAATCCTGAATTCGCCACTGACTGCAATTCTTGCTTCACTATTTTGCTCAAGTTAGAACTCTTGCTAGTTGAACAGCGTTGGACCTTCGTCTTC
>BGPR01011655.1:0-47743 GCA_013235015.1 Araneus ventricosus | reverse complement strand
GAGGAACCTTTTGCGGTCGCACCTTTCACACTGCCCTCCGGCCGGCTCTGGGAAGGGGAACTGCTAGAGATAAGAAACGGGGGAAGATTCTCCCTGCTGTGATAATTAGATCTCCCGCAGGTAGCAATGGGGGGGGGAATTCAGGCGTTTCTTTTTCAAACACCTCTTGTAGGACGGTGTATATTTCTTAAAGGAACCCATTGAAAAGCAGAGAGATATTTTTCAGACGGCTTACTCTGACCTATTAGTCGCTCAGAGGGTTAAATACTTATCTCAATAATTACAACGCTTTCTAATAATCACAGAAAATTACTTGCTATTTCGTAAAATCTCTTTTCAACTGTACTGTATTAGGGAAAGAATTCTAAAATTTTTCGTGTTCTATGGAAATATTATACATAATTATACATACTCTCGTTAAAACTTTGTCTCTGTAAAGTGAATGTACTGAAATAAAATGAAGATATAAATGTATCACGAAATATTGATACAATAATTAGAAAACTTACTATGATTAACGAACAAATTTATTCTGTATTTTCAGTGTTTGAAACTTTTTTTTTTTGTCATTCCAATAAAGAGAAATAATTAGTTAAGGAATCGATAAATAGTAGAATAGTATTCAGATTTTTTTCAGAAGAATAAGAATTTTTATATGCTTGAATTGCAAATACTTCTAAATTCAGTGAAAAATGCTTGTTTTTAGTAAATATTTCAAAAGTAGCATTTACATTATGAAATGTTCTACCTTCAAGTTTCAAAGTTGTTCGTCTTATTCTGAACCTTGCGAAATTGAAGATGGATATACTCAAACGAACATGGATAATAAACATTTGGATTAATTAATGTCACTCGTTTCTTTAAAATACATGGTGAGAGATATACTAGGCATTCACGATGTTGTGAACAAATGGTCTCAATTAAAGTTCTGTAAAATAAAGTTTAGACCAAATTTTGATTTAAAGAAAACTTCCATAAGATTTATTTATTTTTCATAAAAAAATTCTATCTTGATATAAATTTTTGTATTTATTTTATTCATGAAATTTGTTTTATTTGCTATATTATTAATTCTTTGTCCTGTTTCCTCACTATTTTCTTATCTCTTTGATCTTGCATGTAATACAATCTTCCAAGTTTCAGTTAAAAATAAGGTTAATAGAAAATGCGTATTGCACTTCTCAATGAGCAGGCTTGCATATGAAAATATTGCATATGAAATCATCAGTAAAGTCGGCATTTTGTCTCATATTATTGTAGAAAAAGATTTTTTATGCCGTCTTAAAATTTAAAAAAAATTCTTTTCAATGATACTAATTTAATTTTCGTACATTTTCTTTCCTTAATTTTGACAATTTTTTTAGAATATTTTTTTATATAGCATTTTTAACAATACATTTCACTGCAGTAAAATTAAAACGGTTCATTGCTTCTACAGATAATTCAATCGCTTTGTTTTCTTTAATTGCAGAAAGCTATAAAATGTAGATTCTGTTTATTTTTTCATATTCTTTGCAATCATCAATAGCTCTTCAGTTTTCATCTCATTTCCATAAATTATTTTGTATAATCTATAAACTAACTCCTCATTTTAATGTTAGAATCACATTCGCATTTTTCATGAAGCGAATGTTTCTAAGTATCAAACGAATGGAAGCGTTTCAAGCCATACTATTGACCTCACAACCACAAGATAATTTGGTGAGGGGAAACTCCCCATGGCAAAGTCTGGGAGACGTCTGACTGAGTTACAACTCTTGCGCCTTCCTTGGGAGGAGGCGTGGAGTGTTTCGTGACCCCCTCTCTGTTTAAGGGTTACCGAAGGAACTTCAACCAATCAACAGATTTCTAAGCCAAACACATTATTATTCACGCCGAACGATGCAGGATAACGAGTGAGATATTCCACAACATTATTCTTAAAATATTGGCAGTTTTTCCTGTGCTATTAGGGGAGTTCCATAAGAAATCAATTCGTAAAAAATGAGGAACAATATTTTAAGAACAATGCTCAGCATATCAAAGGTCGTATAGTGCCAAATTTTAGTTTGGGCGACAAGGTATTTGTAAAAAATTTTTCTCATCCGCAGGTATTCCAGGAGAAATACAAGGGATCTTTCGAGATAGTAAAATTTTTGAGAAACAACAATTATGTCATAAGTAGCTAAAAGACAATAAAACAATGAAAGTAAATGTAAGTAAAATTTTTTTACAGGGGCAGCCTAGGACCAAACCTTAGGAATTAATCAAAGAGTTGTTGTGAAAGGAAAAATTTCTTTTTATATAACATTTATGTCCATAATTGTTTTCAATTTATCTATAGTATAGAATTTATTTGCTTCATGATGTAATGGAAATCGGCCAAGTGCGCACAGAAAAAATATATGTAATGCATGACAAACCAGAAATTTCTTCATATTTTCATTCTGAATCTTGAAATTTATATCCTGGTACTTGATGGTAGTGTATTCCATTTTATATTATTTCACTCATTTTGTCAGGTTGGTCCAAAAATGTAGTGAATAGGGTATAGGTCTTGGTAGGAGTGTTAATGGCAAGGAGTTTTATATGTAAAAAATTGTACTGCAAGAACTTTCAGCCTTATGAAGCTATGTACATTATGACTGATTGTTTTTCTTTCAGAAGTTGGAATTATGCCATAGTGACACATTTTTATTCTTATTGTTTTATGCTCAAAATTATTTTTAAGTAGTGAACAAGAAAATAAATATTTTTGTGGAACAACATTAGTTCTGAGAATAAAATTGTATGGCTTAATTGCAAATAGAAAAATTATGTGATTGCAAAAAATGCAACTACATCATTTTTCGGCTTTACTTAGTACTTTTAAATAATTTAAATTTTCTCCACCAAAGTTTCTTTCCTATCTTGTGGCATCCTTGACAACTTTTAACCCTCTGAGTGTTTCACACGTATTTCTACTTTGACCTTGGACTACCCCAAAAGCGTTAAACACGCATTTCAACGTGTGGTCGAAAACATCCCGAAATCGGTTTGCACTGAATTTTACGTTCATTGTGAACTATCTATAAAGGGTAACACACGTATTTTTTCGAATTTCTTACCCCCTTTCTTGGTTTGACATCTTGATTGATTATCTGGGGAGAGCAACGGTCAGCACAATGAATTTAGGGATGTCACAGGATCCGAAACCCCACACCCCCCTGTGTTTCGGGGAATTTTAATGATATTTCCATAGAGGTTATCTTTCAGGAAGAATTGAGGTGTCGGATTTTTTTTGGAATTGTGTGTGTCGGAATTTGGAATCGAATTCCGTATTAGTTCTGTTTAATGCCAGCCTGGTTTGATGCTGTATAATGTTTCAAGTGCTATTCTTTTAATACAATTATATAGAGGATAATAATTGAGCACTCATCCACCCAGACTGACACGCACTTCCGGGTACTTATGATTTTTTTCCCTCTACGTATTTTTTTTCCTATTTTGTTTTGTTTTCTATGTTGTTCTGTCCAGTGTATGTTTCTTTTTCATTTTCATTTGTTCTTCTACCTGTTACTTGTTATTGTCCCTTCTCAAAAAATAAAAATCCCTGCATCCATCCAAACCGGAAAGGAGCCAAATGGCTCTGAACACGGGGATGCAGGTGGTGTAATGTAATGTAATAAATACAATTTATGTGATATAAGATTTTTTTCAGTGCCTCAATGTTTTAAAGATCCATCTCGAATGGTTATGTAAAATAGATATTGTGGTTTAAATAAAATAGATTTTGTTCCAATACCGCATTTAAGCATTAAAAAATTGAAAGCCTGGGAGGTTGCTAAGAAAATCTGCTATTTATATATAGTTGAACAGTGCTCTTGAATCCACACATTTTAGCCGCATTCAACTACTTTTATGATATTAATGAAAACTTCTTTCATAATAATAATCTACATCTACTCATTTTTCCTTTATAAAAATAGAGTAAAATTAAATTTTTGTCACAAAATAGCTCAAATTTTAAGGGATATGAAAGTGATGCATTATTTTTATTGTTTTATCTTTCAGATAAAATCGAAAATTTCAGTTTTACAATGATTATTTCATTATATAGATTTGATTTTTATTAAAAAAATTAAATTTCAGGTTTAATTGTAATATTTTAGACTAGAACAGATTTTAACTTCATTATTACACTATTTAGAAAAATATCTTTTAAATTCATAAAAATTACAATGAAAAAATTCATTCCGAAAAATAATTATTATTTTATTAAATAATTATTAGTCGGAAATTTATTTTTAGGTCACTCTGAACAGAAAAATAACGTACATGGAAATAAATGTTAAAGAAAGTAGAAGAAAATTTTATTTTTTACATTGTAAAATATTTTCTTTTTGTTAAAGGCAGGGGAAAATATAGTTTAGATGAAAACGTTAAGAACAATATCGATTAAATTTGATGTTTGGATGTGTATCTTATCAGACTTTTAATAATCTTATTATGAGACTGATAATATCTGCAGCCCAACTGTCTTACGTTTATTTCAATAATCAATAAAAATGTATATTTCTTGCTTAAAATAAAAGAAGACAAAAATATTTCTCTTAAAATATTATGCGAATACTGTATTTGCGCATTATTTCCTTGAAACACAATATTTTTTCAGATGTGTTTTTAAGCATTCTTCTATAAATGATTAAATCTATATAGCTAAATTGAATTGCTTTCGGTAAATGCCATGCCAACTGCAAGTTAAATTTTCATTAATGCTCTGAGGAAAGAAATCCACTAAAATATGTTACAAACCTTTGATGCATCCCGACACGTTATTATTAAGTTTGAAGACAGTTCTTCCAATAATAATAGTAGTTTCAGGCATTGAATTATTTCCAAATTCCATCGTCACATGTTAGACAATGAGTTTTATCGCAATATCTTGTGTGTGTGCTGTAATTTCTAAAGTATAATTTTTTTAATAATATTCTGATTTATATATACGTTTTTATTTTCATTCTGAACTTTAATAGATAATAATGAGACTCTTATTTATTCTCCAAGCTGTATGATATATTTGAATTAGATCTATATATATATTTTTTTTAAGTAAAGTGTCGGTTTTGTGTAATTAAATTTCCTTTATATTTGGTATGAAAAGGCACAAAAATATTTTTGAATACCACACCGACAACGTCCCAGACATCTATAAATTCGAATAATTGAACCTGCACCTGAATAATTTCGAATAGGTGTTAGATTTCTCCTTATTCTTTGATTTTCCCAAGTTTTCAAAAAATTGTCTGTAGAAAAAAAATTCAATAATTTTTTACTTCGTAGCTAGCGAATTTTCGTAAAATTGATAGAAAAAAAGTTTGATCGTTTTTAATTTCTAGTAAACGAAGTATACAAAGAAAAAGTATTATAATCGTAGATTGTAAATTTCAACACGAGATTTTGATAAATATCCACGTTTTAGACCTCCCTGAGTCCGAAAAACACAATTTTGGATTTTTGTTTAACACGATAACTCAAAAACGGTAAAAGCTAGAAAGACGAAATATATACAAAATTAGTTATTACTTTAAATTAATTATTACTTTATACAAAATTAGTATATTTAGATCAATTTTTGGATAAAGTCCGTAAACGGGAAATTTGCCTGTTAGGGTTCATATGAAAACGATAACTCAAAAACTTAAATAGCTAGATAGATAAAATTTGGTACACAGTTTTAAAAATTAGGAATGTAGGTCCGTATTAAATTTTGGACGAAATCCCTAGACGCGTTAACTGTCTGTCGGTTTCTGTAATCGCATGCTTGTGAACACTATAATTCCCAAGCGCAACGACTTAGATAAATGAAATTTTGTACGTGGTTTTTTAACCCTAATTGTCCAATTTTCGTTTCAATCGGGTAAAAAAAACTCTAATGCCCCTGAAACTCAATATGCCATTACTTTTCGATAAAAAATAAATTCGAAAATTATAAATAAAGAATTCGAAAATTATAAATAAAGAATTACATTTAATTTTGAAAAATTCTCGACTGGATGCTCTAGTACCTGGACTATAGTATCAAAGTTTCAAATTTCAGGTGAATAAAATTTCCGTTTATTATAATAGAAGATAATCTCTTGCGTACTAAATAAAGGTATATGAATAATCTATTTCTTCCAACATTTAGTGAATTTTTTTCAAAATGCAATCTTTAGTTTGAGGATTATTAACTCACCCTCTTAGAAAGTATATATAACAAGTTTCAGTACAAAAGGCTTGTAGTATATTGTTTTATTTAAAACAATATTCAGGGGTTAAGAAGGTTATTTATAATCCTTCATATGTATTAATTATTACTGGCTATTTTGGAATATAGATTATTCTGTGACTATCTATATAATAAATGTTTATGTGCATACAAAATACGGTTTAAGCCAGTTAAGCTCCGTTTATATTTCTGATCGACTCTAAATTTTTTACCTTTTACCGAATACTAAATCAAGAAACAATATGAAAACTTTTATAGTGCCATCAGAGATTAGTAAAATATATATAAATGTCATTGTTGTCGATTCTTAAAATTAAGGAAATTATTTTTACATTCGTAGACTAATATGCTGACGTGTAGACTGAAAATAAATTGAAGTCAAGAATATAAAAAAGACATCTAATAATACGAAGTACAGCCAATATCTAAAATACAACTATTAATAAACATCAAATAAATTGAAGTCACAGACATCTAAAGAATATCAGCTTTCATGCAACTTCAATGATGTTCATATTTTTCTAAACTCACAACATGAAAAATAAGTAATATAGCGTTCATTTTTTTATCCCAACGGTCTGGCATTTGTCTGGTCTAACGGTATTTATTTTTGTCATCTGGTGTTATGGACACGGGCAGAATGAGGCATCTCGAAGACATGAAGTGTAATTTTGTCACACGACAGGTGGGATCTCCGAAAGCAGTAAAACCTAGTTTGAATAGGTTCCAAGCTGAATAGAACGGATTCTTGCGGTTATCCCGCTCCTACACGGGGTTTGCTGATTATCCACAGTTCAGAGAGGGGAAGAGACTTGATTTGCTGCGCTTTTGGGAAAATCTTCTGTTGGAAGGAAGACACACTTTTAAAACAGATAAAGGTTCTGCAGCCACTCACTTTTCGAATCGCATCGAAGAAGACAGAACCACTCAGAGGGTTAAATTATCAACGGTAATTTTTAGTTTTATTAAATATCTTAGTTTAACTTTTTTATTTTTCTAGTAAACAACTTAATTATTAATTGCTTTAACTTTTTATGTAATTTCTTTTAATGTTTAAAGGTTTATTAAATTATAAATTATTTTGTTTGACGGAACTATATGCTCGCCATTTTGAACGGCGGAAGTTTTTGTGAGTGAACTGTCCAACGTCACCTGGCTGGGAGAGATTCCTTTGTGTAGTTTTTGAGTTTGGCTTGTCTGCACGTGAGAAAGTGGTGCACCTGCGGGGCCCGAGGGCCGTTAGGCCTTTTCGGTTCTTGCCCCTGCAGAAATTACCGATGATCCTGAGAAAGAAGTGGTTGTTATAACGAGCGAGAATTCTTCAATGCCATTCAGCAAGAATTTGTGTTTCGAGAAGAGTTTCAGCGAAGCAATTTTAAAATAAAATTGTAAGTTCTTCTGCAACGATATTCTGCAAAATTGGAGTTTCAGAGATGCAAATTTTAAGATAAAAACTGTGAGTTCTTGTGCAGCGATATTCTGCAAGAAGTATGCAGATTGGTGTTTCAGCAATGCAATTTAAGAGAAAATGGTGATTTCTTGTGCAACGAAAACTCATCCGCTATTATGTATAAAGTTGCAATTCTACCATAAACGGTGGGCTCTCAGTGTGTTCCAGATTTGCTTATTCTTTAAATTCCTTGCATGAGATCTCACGAGAGTTTTTTTTTTGGTTTGCTTGCACGTTAGAAAACGAAGTATGTTTTCACCTTATTCAATTCTGGCTCTAAAATTCATAGAGCAAAAAATTTCAATGAAGGAATTTTAGTTCTTGAATATAGCGCTATAGAGTATTGTTTTTCAAAGCTGCAGCTGTTTTTATGTGTAATTGTATGTGAATTGATCTTTCTGTCTTTTCGTGTGCATCATAATCAGAATATATCCATTTGTTAAATATGGCAGTAATTTTAATATAAACAATTGCAAAATAAAAAATATTTAATTCAAAAATTCTGGTTTCCTTTAATCTCTCTTTTTGTTTTCACAACGCATTGTATCTTTAGTTTAGCTATTCTTCCACTATAGGTTTTTTTACTCGTAGGTTATCTATAAAAAAGTAGGTAATCAATTAAGTGTAGTAAAAATTGTATTTTTATCTGTATTCATATTTTAGCACCGATGAATCATTTCATAATTGAATATATTATCAATATATCATAATGGATCTGTGTATAAGAAATTCTACACTGCTAAATTAAGAGTTAACTTATTTTAAAGTTACTCGTTGCTCGGAATTAAAATACTTTAATGCCAATTCTTTACTTTCAATACTTTAATGTAATTTTGCTCATAAATCTTGCAGTATAAGAACAGTTTAAACGAATTCTTTGGGACAATTGATTAGACAGTAAATTTTTCATTAATAAAACGCGTTCAAATAAAGAAGATCAGTAGTTGTTTCTGTATAAATTATGAATCGCCTACTTTTAAACTTTTCTTTTAGTTTTGTTCCTGAATTCTGTTAATGTGTTCTATTTATAGTTTTTCATATTTATTCTTGTTCTTCACCAATAAAAAATTGATACAAATTGTGAATTTTATACACAATTTAAATTTTGAGCAATTATTTATATAAAGACAACGGATTGAACGAATGGTGATACGATGGTTTAATTTGGTGTAAAAATAGTGTTTCTGAGACATTAGTTTTGGGAATTATCACGGAAAACGCCAAAATCTTCCTTAATTTCTAATTAACTGAAATTTTAATTAACTTTTGGGCTTTTAAAAGTTGACAGTGATTTTTCTCTTATCATATAAAATATTTATAAAAATAAATAAAAATATCTGAACATAAAGGTAAATTAGTTCTAAGTCTAACCGTTGCCTAGCAAAAGAGTATATATAAATTTATTTTATTTCAAAATCGTCTCCATGTTATCTTCTATTTATTAAATTTTGAAAATTAAAAAAATTGGAAGAATAATTTCACATATCTAAAATTGGTATCATTGAAAAGGTAAAATTTTGAACTTTAAGATGATATAAAAATATTTTTTGTGAGATAATTTGCTCCGAAGTTACTGCGGAAAAACAGTTTCAGTTAATTTCTAATTAACTGACTGTTTAATTAACTTTAGCAATTTGATAAGTTGGCAGGTATCTTCCTCTTGTCTTAAATAATAAGTGTGCAAAATTTGGTTGAAATCGGTTGAATGGTTTTTGAGGAGATGTGGAACATACATTCCCACAATGACTTTTATTTATTTTAATGTTACCGCTAAAGTTCGAAAACCGTTAATGTGCACATTACCTAGCTATTCTTCAGATTAACTGATTTGCTTCGTTAACGTGCGGAATCAAGAGTTTTCCGCATTTTATCTAGGTAATGTGCAAATTAACGGCTTCCGTATAAAGTTCAAAAGTTTGTTTCTCTCATTTCCTCAAAAACCATTAGTCTCTTTTAACCATCTCTTTTAACCATCTCTTTTAGTTTGGTTTCGTGCTGTGAGAATTAAAGTACCCGAAGTAGACAGAGCAAAAACTTATGCCCGCTCGATTTTAGCTGTTTTTCTTAGTAAAACAGAGGATTTCTTTTATAAACTTGGTACAAAAACGGGTATTTTAAAACAATTTTATGCAAAATCTGAATTCAGTGTTTGCAAAGAGAGATTTTTACGAAAGAAGATGTCCCTGCTGTAGAAATATCTTTACGTCAAACAGCAACAAATCAATCCCTTGGTACTGGGCAGGATTGCTGAAAATGTAACTGCAAATCTAAATGTACCACAAATAGGTGCGCTTGTCGCAAAAACCAGTTGCTATGTAATTCAAAGTGTCACCAATCTTTAGATTGCACTAATAATTTTGTCATATGTTTTGCAAATTCATTTCCTTAATTGTAATAAAATTTTAAACCGTTGGAATCTTTCTACTATAGTTTTTTAATTCATTGATTCTATCAACTAATTGATTCATTGTTTGATTGTATTAACTTGATTCTTTAGATATCGAAAAATAAATAAATAACATTATGTTAATTTAAGCGTATAGAAACGTTGCTGTTGTTCCAGCAAATATCTATTTTCACTTTAACGAGTGCCTAGGAGGGAATGTGCAGATTACTTAGGTAATTTGAGAAATGAAACAATTTTCGACACTTTAACGGATCACCCTAGTTAATCTGCAGATTAGCTAGGTAATGTGCACATTAACTGATTTCTGTGCTTTAGCGGTAATATCAAGATATCACTCGCCTTAAATATTTTTCAGGATTCCTTGAAAGAACGTTTTCTCTAGTTGTTTCCTTGCCACAAGTTCTAGGAACCTTCATTTCGCTGTTAACATCGTCTGATACACTTGTGTCCGAAAGTTAAGTATTATATGTATTAAAATACAAAAAATGCAGTTAATACGGGAGCAATGGTTCAAAATCAGTTGTAAGGCTTTTTGGAGAAGAACCAGGAAGTGATGAAGATGAAAATTATTTGCAACTTTAAGTCAGTGGTTTTCTTTACTGGGCGCAATTCTTAGGTTTTCGTGAAAATAGCACGTATATTCGGGGAGATAAGTATTTTTTAAAGAAATCCCCAGTTTTTGCGCATGTTTTTTGCTTATAACATTTAGAGTATTCAACCATATTATAGAAAACTTACGGAATGAGTGACAATATTTTACAGTAGCATATAAAAATTAAAATTAAATACTTTGGACATTCAAAGAACTATGAGTACTTATTTATAGTTTTTAACTACATATGTGCAAAGCACAGTATAAATTTCTTTTAATATTTCAAAGCCCGATACATAGGGCAGCTTATTTAAAATGTCCTGCTGATCTCGTTACGATTCCGAAAGATATCGGCATTGCAGCGAACACAATTTTATTTGCTCTCTAAGAGAAATTAAATTATAAGAATTTTACCTTAAATTTATATCGTAAAACTTTGCACCAATTCTCATGACCGCAAAAAGACTTTCGAAATTATTTACATGTATTTCTCTAAAACAGAGGTTTTTCTGATTTTTACCTAGTTGGGTGATTAGTAGAGAAACAATTTGCAACAAAATATGGTTCATACAGTGATTAGATAAAAAAAATTGTAATTTTTCGAAATATTGGTGCAAAATTACTTCATAAGTTGGGGATTCTTCGCACAGGTTTTTTCAGGTATATTTCAATCAGAGACTCTCTGTATGCAATGGTAGATATATGTATTGAAAATCCGGGCGGAAATATACAAGAAAAATAGATTTTATAAATACCTGATTATAAATAACAATTTCACGCATTTGTATTCCGTCAAACCGGATGTATAATTAATACGTATCTATTATCATAACTTCTTAGTATTATAAGCGTTTATTATCATTTTAAGATCTTTACCATTGACAGGAAAGCCGAAGTCACTGAATTGGACTATAAAAATTGCAAGTCTTTTCCTTCGCATTAGAGAAAAGCAGGAGATTTTCATGTTCCCTTATATGATTTATCTTTCTTTTGTAACAAATTATTCACTTGCTGTGCAAAAAATGTTTCTGCCTCTTTTAGTCTACGGCCACACGAGCGGTTCTTCGCCGTTTTCTGGCGGCGCACAGTGTGCAATTTCGGCAATCTAGGTGGAAAAAATTAAAATTTCGACCTCTTTAGAAATTATTAATTCCTATATATTTCGATAGCAAAATATCCGTTGCATATGGAAACTGGTTTAGTTTCTCAGAATATCGCCAGGGGGCGCTATTGTACACGTCCGAATAGGCGCGACCTTGCACCTGCTGCTCTGAGTCGTAACTGCCAGTTCTGTGAGCCCAGAATTCGTTGACGTTGCATTAGAGAACTACTGTTTCTAAGTATTATTTATTTTTACACATACATTTAAAAAATATTTTCTATCCACCAATGCCTTTTTTGTTTAAAGAACTGAGTTTATTGCAGTAAAACAGCCTCTAAAAGTAGTGAGTCATTTTTTACAATGTGAAAGCGAAATCATTAGTTTATGTAAAGTTTTAGTTTAGAGTACCACCGAGTACCACTTTGCGGTTCCTTAGACATGAAAGATAGAACATTTATAAGTTTACATATTGAAAAATATCTTGCGAAAACTTGCGATTTATTTTTTTTATCCTTTTCTGCAGAATGGCACATTCAATTTCTCGGAGACAGCTTTTCGAAGTATGGATGAAAAACCCGAAATGTTCAAAAGTAGATGCCTTGATTGCGTTTATTATGCAAGAACTTGGAACTCTTTCGAATTCGGAAAGTGCTGTTATAAGCTTGAAGAGTAGAATTTAAAAAAATTGCCAAACGATCAATATCAAATGGGAAAATGTTGGAAAACATCGACAACGTTTCCTTCGAAATTATTCATCTTGGCTAAGCGGCAACGTCACATTTTCTGATGATTTGTTTAAGCTATACCATTTACTGCAGATCCCTCCATCACCAATCCTGGACGGCCAACAAAAACTTTTGATGTTTGTTCTTCCAAAGCAAGAAAAAAGTGCAACATCTCCTACAGTCAACCATTGGAGAGCTCAGCACAGCTACGGAAATTCAGTTAGGGAAGCAAGGCAAAAGAGACTCTGCTGCAATAATTAAAGAACTCTCAACTGCATCCCCAAATAGAGGTAAAACTATTAAGAAGGTTCGGATGTATTTCCTTCAAAAGCCAGCACAAGCGCTTGTGTTAATGGTAGATAATGGTTTGTTCACTCGTCAATACCAACGAATACGTGAGCAAGCTGAAAATCTGAATTGCAAAATGTGTCCTCCCTATCATAAAGTTAAAGAAGCCAAGCAGTTATGTTATCCACAAAGTTTTATTGTGACAGAAACAACTTTGCAGACACTCGTTGACCACAATGTATCACGTATTTGTCACATCGAATTTTGTTACTGAAAAATTACGTTTGTCCACAAATACTGCTTTTGAAGTTATTATGAATTGGGAATGTGATTGGATCCGAGAAAAATCAATATAAACAAAAGTTTTCTGAGGAAAATCTCAGTGACTAAAGCCTTTTCAGCATTTGTGTATTTCCACGGCAAGTTCATAGTGGTACAGACGATTCCAAAAGAGTAATTTAGAAAAACCCAGTTCAGTCTTTGACTAAGTACTGTCGACCTATTAAATTTATTTTTTCCAAAGAACCAACGGATTTTATTTCTACACAAGTTGAAAAAATAAAACACTGAATAAAACAACTCGAAAAGACGAAAATTTTCTTTCATTTGGAAATTTCTGTAACGCCAACTCTGATATTTTGTATGGTCGACAGAAAAGTTTGTAATGCTGTATCATCGTGTTCATCCACACAAACATGTTACTCGTGTGGGGCGAAACCCAATGAAATGAACAACTTGCGTGTCATCTCCAAAAAAGAATTGAGCAAATAATTTCTGCCGTTTGGTAATATCACCCCTCCACTCTTGGATAAGGCTAATGGAATGCGTTCTTCATATTTCATATAGGCTAGAAATTAAAACATGGCAAGCACGAGGATCTGAAAAAAAAGGAAAAGTATCTCAGAAAAAAAGGAAGTTCAAGAGAGATTTAGACGAGAATTAGGTCTTTTAGTTGACATGCCAAAGCAAACAAAGTGACAACACTGTCCGAAAATTTTTTAGACATCCTGAGAAAACGGCAGAGATAACTGGGGTGGAGTTCAACTTAATCAAGCGTTTGGGAATTATTCTCGAGTACATAAACTGTAACCTGAAAATCAATTTAGACAAATTCGCAGAATTTACGAGAGTGACACAGGACATACACCTCCGAAACTACAGTTGGTATCCAATGCCTGTAAGTCTACATACAATTTTATTTCACGGGAGAGACATAATTGAAGCGTGTATTCTTCCGATTGGATCATACTCTGAAGAAGCCCAAGAGGCAAGAAATAAACACAATAGGGAACTATTCACAAGGCAGTCATCCAGGATAAACACAAATAAATATTTACTACACAGATTGCTCATCACATCCGATCTCTACATAGCAAGTTTATGGGCAGCTCCAAAATCCCAAAAGCGGAAAATTGATAGAGAAATGAAAAAAAATTGTTAGAATTAAGTTTATCAGATGAGGAAGATTCCGTTATCGTGTCTGAGGACTCATCAGAAGAGAGCAGTAACTCAGAATGAAAACATACTTATCTAATATTCTAACGAGCATGAAACACTTTTGTACGACTGTTTTCACTCAAAGTCAATTTTCAACTTCTTTCCACTTTTCTGCTTATATTTTTCTCAAATATTTACTATTACATATTCAGAAAATATTTTATCTGAGAAAATACGTTTACTTTTTATTTTTTTCTATTTCTATAACACCAGTGTTTCTCATATGACATGTTTCCATGTGTATGTATACATGGAGCTAATATTTATGTTATTGTAAAAACATTTTTAAAATTACTCGTATATTAAAATAAGTTGTTCAGTTAAACAGATTTGTATGTTATTAGCAGTATTTATCCTAAAAACCGAACAATCAACTTTTGTTCTTGAAATATTAATTTTTTCCACCTAGATTGTCGAAATCACACACTGTGTGGCGGCCATTTCCTTCAGCGGTCGTATCCAAACCACGGCAGGCCACACGTGAGGTTTTTGTGACGCGAGCTCAATCATTTGTTTCTACTTTCTAGTGCAATAGAGTGGCGAATTCAAACAGTTGTTTGCGTGAAACTTTTGATACATTAGAAATGTATAAATAAAAGTTTCATTCCATTTATCTCGTACTTCGTACTTGAAAACGAAGCAAAAGCGTTTATAATTTCATTAGAGTTTTAGTTGTTTTTTCCACTTCAACTAAAAAAATTTAAAAATAAATTATAGATTCTTAAAAATTTCTTTAAAGTAAGAAGGCAATCGAAAGAATTCCTGCTTTAAATTGAACCATATTAATTCCTTTTACCACCAACACAAAGTTTTTCGAATTAAGATACAGGGTAATAAAATGTGCCGTGTAGCTGTAAAGTGGCCATCTCCAAATAAGAAAAGTTTTACGAAAAGTGGAATTTCTGTCTCATCTAGTCAAAATGAGATTTAAAAAATAAACTACATGGCATTCGAAGCGTTTCGGCAATGCATTCTATTTACCAATTCATGAAGGTGAGATGTTAAGAAGGTCAAATGGACATATAATCTTTGAAAAAACGTATTTTTAAAATGTGGAGATGGTTATGTTGTATAGAATTTGTTCAAAATTATTTAAATTCTAAAATTTTTTTCTTTCAGCTTTGTTTTGATAAATTTGGGATTTTAAAAGATATTCGTGTTTTCATAATTAATTAAAAAACTGATGATAAGCCATTAATAATAATATTGTAATATTTTATTTGTTTCATGAAAGTGTTAAGTTTATTAAGCGAATTTCTATTCATTTTTGCGACTTGGTTTTTCCTGGCGGAGAGGTTTTTTCTCTTTACGAACCAACGCCTCGAAAGTTTATAAACCCCAGCGAAAAGAATTTGAGGGAACCAGACCCCTGTTATCCCCGTGTTGGTCGCATTGCAAAATTTCGTTTCTCTTGCCACCCTCGAGCTGACCTTCTGAACTGGGAATCACCCGTTTGGGGTCGGTGACTGGAATTGTCGGTTGACTGGTTGTCGTCTGTCTCAGACAGAGTGGTTTTAGGCTCCTAGAAGAGAAGAAGGAAGCTGAGAGAAAGAGGAGGGCTGTGCCAGCCCCTCCGGGGCCAACTTTTATCTGGGAGGCGAATACACTGTCATGCCGAGCATAAGTTGAAAATATCCAGCGAGCCGAATCCATGCATCTCATAATGAGATTCTGTAAGAGAATCAATTGATTGGATGTTGATGGTTGAACCAGAAAGCTCTGATGCCAGCCATGATGAAATACTCCTAAGCCTTCCTCATTTCGATTCCATATTTTCAATTGACCATAGTCCCTGCCATGGCCATTTCTACACCTATAACGCTAAAACTTTCCACACAGTGGATTTTCTGATGAAAAGACGCAGGGAATCTGGATTGTAACGTCACGGCCGATGGCCGCGGTTTGATGACTGAACAAATTCGAGGCGATTTCAGACAATGAGTAGTCTTTCCGAATTTTATTTCAGCTAAATTATATACATACATTTGTAATATACATTTTCTAGATTAGAATGTTTATGTACAAAAAAATCAATAAAAATGACCTCGAGGGAGGAACTGTAACTCCGGACGAGTAGTTAATTAATTTCGCGAAACCAACCTGCACTGCGCTGGAAAAAAACAATTAATTCCGGAGTTCGATGTAAACTCCTACGAGATGAGCCCGAGAACCGGGTCTATCCGTAAATATCAGAACTCGCAATCCCTGATGGGAGTACTGCCGAGTCTCGATTCGAAGCAAACCTGACGCTCACCAGCGTAGGTGAAGTCCAACTCTCAACTCCTCCTGACAAACGAAATCCGCCCGTTTCATCTACTGATCCGGGTCTCCTCATTAGCCAGGTGACATTCCTTTCTACCACCTGCAAAAAGTCCCACATTTTTGTCCCCCTCGTTAGCAGCCTTCCTACAGAGGTAAATGTTATCCATCGTCCATCAAATCCACGCTTCGTTACTTTGAATTGACCAGTTCCCTTCATGTAGGCGACATTGTCAATCAAAGCTTTTTAAGAACCCAGTGGTCTTGTCTGGTCTCAAGCAATTACGTCGCGTCTGCGGACGCTTTTGGCGCCTCTGTCCCGCTAAGCTTTGTTAGAACACACCTGCACAGAGAAGCATTGTCATTCCTCAGATGGTTGACACTAGTCGAAGAATGTTGTGTTAAATCTCACCTGCAACCCTAAATCATCGTTTTGTTACAACTCCCCTAAATCATAGTTGTTATTTGACTACTTTGTTACAGCTCCTGCCCCCTTGGGAACAAAACTTTTAAGAAGAATAAGGAGGAAAATTTTTCCTGTATACATGTAAACTTGACAGTGCTACACTAGAGCCAATTTTACTCATAAAATTCATATACATATATTAATTACCTCAACACCTAAAAAACACAATAAAACATAAAAACACAAAAACATTATTTACACGAGATGGCAAATTAACTTCTAATCTAGAAGAAAAAAAAAATTTCTTGTGCCCTGCACGGATCAACAATCTTGTTCAAAGTTCGCTGCGGCTTAAGCAATCGAATAAGGACATATTCCTAAACAATAACTCATTGCTATGGGTTGTCTGAATTCCCAATATAACTTTGTATGACACTCATTTTTACCAATTTTTCCAATATGAATCAATAAAAATTTCAATGCAGATTAAGGTAAAAAACAATTAAGAAATAACATATTTCTCTAAAAATAACTCTGTAGCAAGAACATTAATTGTAATTACTGTTATGTAAAGATTCTTGGCAGCTACCAGCTGCTCTAGCACTTTGAAACAGTTCAAGCAGACACATAATTTAAAATACTTGGTTTATTTGACACAAGCACAAAACATGAACACAAAAGACACCACACAGTAAAAACGTTACAATTCCTTTTAAAACATACACCAACGCTGACGAACTACCCACGTCATTCATCACTCAATTCACTGCAGTTCCCTTTCGGATTTCTGCTTGATGGCTTGCCCAACATTCTCCCCCTTTGAGGGTCGATGAGACACTCAAACCTATAACTCACACAATTTAAAAGATCTAATATTTCGGGTGTTTTAATACATCTTCCAGATCTGGTGTATTTCCTTACAATTGCATCAGATACGGTATCAGTTTTAAAATTTGGATTTGAGACACAAGAATCACGTAAAATAGTTTGGACAAATTGTATACCATTATAATCTTTAAATGCAGATATAAATTTTGAGTCACTAACAGTCTTAAAAAACTGACATTGTAGTAGTTTTATCAAACATTTTTCAGCTTTATCTATTTCTTCAAAAGAAAGCGTAGAATCATTAATAGAAGTACAATTCTTCTGACAGTTATTTACAAAGCGCAAAATATATACAAACACGTTAATAATTCTATTATAATTAGACATCTTTAGACAATACCAAGGAAAACAATCATTATCTACATTCAAAATAACCAATTCAGACTTTTTACTTTCATTATGAGCAGCCAGGGGTTCACAACAAATTTCACCTTTTGGCCAGTTTTCAGGTGCATCTTTTAATCATGTGGGGCCTTCCCACCTCCTGGAATCCAACAACCGGCGGGCAGAACACCCCCTAGACAGCATATCATCTATGTTTAGAACACCAGGAACATGTCGCCATAACTGAAATTGCGTTAACTGCCAGATCTCTTGAACACGGTTAGTTACAAAAACCGGCCAATCACCATGTTCCTTGATCCACCATAGTGCAACCTCGGAATCTGACCAAAATGTCACCTTTATATTCGGCAAATTAAGTGCATCACGAATCAAATTGACAAGTCTTGCACCTATGCAGCAGGCCATTAACTCCAACCGCGGAATGGTCAAAGGTTTTAGAGGTGCTACTCTAGTCTTTGCACGAATAAGTGAGACACTAGTTTCTGCTTCAAGCACAGTTCTGACAAAAACACATGCAGATTAAGCAACCCGGCGTGCATCAACAAAAACATGCAATTCAGAACCCTCATTAAAAGGCATGAATCGGGGCAGACACACTTCTTTCAATAAATATAATTCATTCGCCCATTTAAAAAATTTCTTAGATACATCAGGTGGTAATTCAATATCCCAACCAACTTTTAATTTCCAAGTGTCCTGTAACAGTATTGTGGGTGGCAAAGTGACAGCACACAATATTCCTATTGGGTCAAAAATCTTTTGTACTAAAGATAATATTAATCTCTTAGAAATTACAGTTTCACAAGACAGAACTTCAAAATCAATGCTGCATCTCAATTTATCAGCATCCAAATTCCATGAAAGGCCCAAAACAGAAGCATCACCAGAATGTTTTGAAATAAGTTCGCAAGCTACATTACTCACCCAACCTCTCATGTTGAAACCTCCCCTTGACATCAACGTCTGTGTCCTCTCAATAAAAGATGCCTGATCACAAGTATCCTTTACTCCTGTGAGACAATTATCAACGTAAAAGGAACCCCTCAACTTTTCCACCATATCATGAAATTCAGGTGGGGAATTATCCAAAAGATATAACATTGAAGCATTCAAAAGAAAAGGACTACAAGATACCCCAAAAACCACTCTACAGTTCCTATATACCAATCCTTCATCACAAGGGTAAAAAAATTTTAAAAATTCTCTATCTTGATTAGCAACAGACAGAATTAAAAAAGCTTTCTCGATGTCTCCGCTTAAACCAATAGGATATGTTCTAAATCTGTCAATTACATCGGGGATAAGTTCTATAAGATTAATTCCCTTAAACAAGCAATGATTCAAGGAAGGTTTTCCCTTCTCGCTGGTAGAAGCGTCGAAAACAGGGCGTATCCTGGTGGTTTCGCTTTGCATTTTTATCACGGGACGATGTGGCAAATAATGACATTTTTCATTTTTTAATTCGTTTTCTGGGACACGTTCGATTATTTTCAGTCTCTCCCAATCGTCAAAAACCTCTTGGTACTCACAAAGAAATCCGCGAGCTTTCATGCGCTTAACCATTTCCTCATGACGCTCTCAACTCAATTCTTTATTGTCTGGGAGATTTCTAGAATCGGATTTCCAAGGTAATCCAACCTCATATCTTCCACTTGGAAGAATAGTTAATTTCTCTCGAAAATCATTTAAATGTTCACTATGCGCTTTCTTCCTGCAAAGTGATTGAGATGGGTCAGTTATTCCCAAGCACTCTAAATCCCACATTTCCGTTAAATTGACACTTCTACAATGCATTGAAAGGGTTGTCATGACGTTTCCCATCGAGATTGTTCCCTTCTGCTTACCCATAATAGTCCAACCCAGTTTGGTATGAACCGCAGTCAAACCACAATCTAATTCTACAATTTCTCCAGTCAAAAGACTTCCCGAAAGATCTGCACCAATTAAAAGATCAATTTCATATTCTCCAGAAACAGAATCAGTAATTTCAATTTTGCGGTTTTTCAATTCTCTTAAAATGATACGATCATTTATCTTGGGCAGGAACCCACATATCTTTTCCTCCGAAAGTGCTTCCAAGCAGACAGAAAAACTTTCATCTAAAGCTTTTATTTCTATAGCATACAGACCCTTTTCCCTCGGACTGGTTTCACTCCCCCCAAATAAAGTATTAACAATAGTTTCGACCCGGTGTGGCTTTAAACCCAATTGCTTAATTATCCTATCACTAATATGATTACTCATTGAACCAGAGTCAAAAACAAGGCGAATACGTTTTTCGCGACCCTGACCTCGTATAACGACTTCAAGGGTTTGTAAATAAATCGTCCTACCTCTGCCTGCGTTTGAAAGATCCACCTCTGAATTAGAACTATGATCACCAACATCCATATTATTCTGAACATTTTTTGAATTATACCTTTTACACATAATTTCATAATGTGGGTCAGAACACAACTTACATTTTATGCGAGATTTTTTGTCACAAAATTTAGAAATATGACCAGATTTATCTAAACAAGTAAAACATGCACCTTTCTTTAACAAAATATTTAGTCTTTCTTGGCGAGTCATTTTTCTAGCATCAAAACATTTAAAACCAGGGTGCCTTCCATTACAAAAAATACAGCTCGAATTTCTCTTACCCGAACTGCTTAAACTCACCAAAGCAGCGGCAGTGGGTGAACCAGTTTGTTTTTCCGACACAATGGAAATCTCTTTCTTTCGACACTGTTTATCTTCAAATCCGCTTCGTGCTAGAAGTATCATTTCTTCGCTTCTTACCTCTCCCTGAAGAAAAGCCATCAAGTCGCTCAAAGATCTTGAATTTTTGGTTTCGCTTTCGTTACTTCTACTTCTCTCCCATGCAATCAGCACTTCCTCCGGCAAACAACTCTCCACCAGCAGTTTTAAGGAATCGCCGTATTTTTCCTGTGTCTTTCCTATGCTTTCCAATGCTCTCAACTTTCCTTCCAACTCGTCATATAGGATAGGCAAACTTATCTTCATCCGTCCAGTTGTAGCATTCTTCATTACCATGGACAAGAGGTTTCGTACATAAATTTGTACCAATAAGTCATCTCTCCGAAATCGCTCCTGCAATTGTTGTATAGCTTTGGGATAATTCGATGCTGTTGCTGGAAAGCTCTGCACCAGTCGTTCCGCTTTCGAACCCTCTTCAACAACTTGGATAAGATATTGCATCTTGTCTTCGTTAGGAATATCCGGGTCTGCATGGATTTTTTGAAATTGGCTCCAAAAGGCCAAATAATCTCGAGCATCTCCATTGAACTTCTTTAGCTGAAGTTGCGGTAACTTTAAATTTCTTTTCGGCGGCAGCGGGTCGATCGGAACCACTTTCTCGGTTAATTTCAAATTCAGATGCAACATCACTTCTGAAAAACAATCACGGTATTTCTCGGCTTCAACAAAATCCATTTCAAACAACGATTCATCCCCCTCATTCTGAAGTAAACTCGCAGCTATTGACTGCTGACGATCTTCTAATCTTTGAAATTTGTCCTTCAATTGCACTTGCAATAAGGAGAATTCTTCCGCCTCAGCAGTTTCGCCTTGAAGTTTAGCTTCAATATTCTTTATACAAAGCGTAAAAGCGGTTCTCAAAACCTTTCGTTGTGTCTTCAGTGCCTGCATGTTTCGTTTCGGAAATCTCGTTTGAAAGCGCCAGTCCTGTCACTGACGCCAATATGTTATGTAAAGATTCTTGGCAGCTACCAGCTTCTCTAGCACTTTGAAACAGTTCAAGCAGACACATAATTTAAAATACTTGGTTTATTTGACACAAGCACAAAACATGAACACAAAAGACACCACACAGTGAAAACGTTACAATTCCTTTTAAAACATACACCAACGCTGACGAACTACTCACGTCATTCATCACTCAATTCACTGCAGTTCCCTTTCGGATTTCTGCTTGATTGCTTGCCCAACAATTACCATTACGGATATTCAATCCGCAAGTCTTCAATAAGTCGTACATAAGAAAATAATATTTCCCAATTATATATTCCTGAAATTCCTGTTTGACACATATATTAAATTTTAGCCCAAATATTCAATAATAAGACAAGTTTTTTCCCGATTCAATTTACTGCAAATTTTAATCATAACGTTATTGAATACCATAGATAAGTTTTCCTCCAAAAAATACAAGCAGAACTCAAGAATCTAATTTATCCAAATTTCTTTTAAATTAATAGGATTACTTTCTTCTCCTGGGTCAAGCCAGTGTTCATATAACAATCTCATATTTACTTCGAACATCAAGTAACCAGGAGGTCGTTTTCGTGTATCAAATGGTAACAGGCCATAAACGTTAAACCAAGGTGGCTCATTTTTTCCCCTTATTGCTTTCAATACTAAACATGTCCCTTTTAACTCAGTTTTCTTTCTTTCGTGAGAACGAGGTAACATGCAATTGCCATTGCAATGCAATTCGTACCTATTCAATCTTTCTGATCCGATTTCAAAACCCAGTTCATTTTGATCGGATAGCTTATTGGGAGAATAATCTACTTCATGTGAAGTATTTGTTGTGGCATTTGCCAAATTTCCCAAATTACCCTGAATTTCAGAGCAATCGGCTTCGTCTAACTCAATCCCTATCATTGCAATTATTTTCTTCCCACTGAATTCTCCTTTTTGATAAAAGTCATTTTTAATCCCATCATTAATCTCTCGTGGAATGCTTTCCACATTCAAAGTTACTGACTTACTGACTATATCATTCGAATTCTCAGTTTGAGTTTCCTTAACACTTATGTCAGAATTTAAACCGTTATTAATCTCGCTTTTTCCCTCTTTCTCCTTTTCCCAACTTGACTTCAAACTAGTGCAATTATTTTGTTCGGACGCGAACGTTTCTGAACTGACCTTCAATAAACTCAAAGTGTCCCCTTCTGCCTGCTGCAGTGGGAGGGGGACCAATTCTTCTCCTACGATGATAGGATTTTCATCCTGGACCGGTCTCTGGGGAGGGGGTTTTATAACGGCGCTAGCCTCCGTTTCTTTTTTCAATTTCTGACCTCTCGTCATACGGCATTAGAAAGTCTAATCTTTTTTAACTCAAATTCTCGCTCCTGTCTCAGTGCCTCGGCCTCACGTTGCGTTTTTAATTCAGCTGCTTCAGCTTCGCGTTGTTTAACGATGTCCTCCAGGCAACCCCTTACAAACTCCTCCTCAAAATCTGGGGACCCCTTGATCTTTTTATAAATGTCTATCTTTTTATCGGTAGGGCTGATTTCAATCCCCATGTCCTCGGCTAATGCAATCAACTCTTCCTTACGGTGTTTAGCTAAGAAAGCCATAGTTTTAAACTTACGCCGTTCATAACTTATATTCACAAATGCAAACACTACAAAATTATAAGATCACTAATTAACAACTTCTAATGCTAAATTTGCACTGATTCCAAATTCTATAAAAACTGACTACTTATTTGCAATGCCAAACATTTTTTTAAAAACTCTACAATTCTACGACTGAATCAATTTTAAGATTCTTTCTAATTTCAATGTGAAATTCCAATACTATAATTCAAAGAAACAATTTTAGCTATATGAAAATGTCAAAATTTACACATAGATTCAAACAATTTAAAATTTTTGTAACACTTCCTTAACTATACGGTAATAATACTCATTAATTTCAATAAGAACAATAATACCAATGAGATGCTTAGCCTCACGAACTTCGAACTTTTTATCCAAGAAAAAAATATGCTACTCCACAGATTAGACAACTTAAGAAAATTTTTAATCACAATTAAATTTAGAATTATTTACGATCACAGAAATTGCTTAATAATTTTTAGCCAAAACAAATTAATTATGCACCTATTCGGACTTAACTTTAAATCAAAATTATTCTAACATAACTTTAAATATCGAAGAATCAAAATATGCATATATTCAACTCAACCTTAAATCAAACATTACACAATATTACCTAAACAATAACTGCCTCTAGAGATAGAAAAATCAAGCTTACCGTGGCGTAGTACTGAAACTGATGAGGGCACAGTCTTGAACAGTTCATGTAAGGAAAAAAAAGTCTCACACTAAAAAGTCACTAGCGCTTCTACGCTGACACAGTTCCGAAGCAGATTGCTTCCGCACTATGTTCTTCAGGCGAAGTCTGATGAGTCGATTCCACTCGACGCTCTTCCGATGAAGAAAAAATTCAGTCTCTTTGAAGACAACAGGATCCAGAAACAAGAGTCCAGGAACTCCTCTGCTGAGTAGAGTCCACTAAACTCAATAATTTTTTCGAGTGCAGGTTAGTCTGGGTAGTCGATCACTTCCGCTGCCACCATTTTTATATATAATATAGCTGTAACGTCACGGCCGATGGCCGCGGTTTGATGACTGAGCAAATTCGATGCGATTTCAGACAATGAGTAGTCTTTCCGAATTTTATTTCAGCTAAATTATATACATACATTTGTAATATACATTTTCTAGATTAGAATGTTTATGTACAAAAAAATCAATAAAAATGACCTCGAGGGAGGAACTGTAACTCTGGACGAGTAGTTAATTAATTTCGCGAAACCAACCTGCACTGCGCTGGAAAAAAACAATTAATTCCGGAGTTCGATGTAAACTCCTACGAGATGAGCCCGAGGACCGGGTCTATCCGTAAATATCAGAACTCGCAATCCCTGATGGGAGTACTGCCGAGTCTCGATTCGAAGCAAACCTGACGCTCACCAGCGTAGGTGAAGTCCAACTCTCAACTCCTCCTGACAAACGAAATCCGCCCGTTTCATCTACTGATTCGGGTCTCCTCATTAGCCAGGTGACATTCCTTTCTACCACCTGCAAAAAGTCCCACATTTTTGTCCCCCTCGTTAGCAACCTTCCTACCGAGGTAAATGTTATCCATTGTCCATCAAATCCACGCTTCGTTACTTTGAATTGACCAGTTCCCTTCATGTAGGCGACATTGTCAATCAAAGCTTTTTAAGAACGCTGTGGTCTTGTCTGGTCTCAAGCAATTATCGTCGCGTCTGCGGACGCTTTTGGCGCCTCTGTCCCGCTAACCTTTGTTAGAACACACCTGTACAGAGAAGCATTGTCATTCCGCAGATGGTTGACACTAGTCGAAGAATGTTGTGTTAAATCTCACCTGCAACCCTAAATCATAGTTTTGTTACAACTCCCCTAAATCATAGTTGTTATTTGACTACTTTGTTACAGGCTACCAGCGCTTCGCCTAGACTGACCAGATCGGTTCGCTACATACTATTCTCGAGATCCCAAGAATGTCTGCAGCTTCGAGATACCTAACTATTCCAAATAAGTCGCTAAATTTAATTTTTTTCCTTGCTAGTACTATAATAGTAAAAATGAACAAATTTATAATAAAAAAATGAAACTCTGAAGCATATTGTTGGTGTAGTCATTATTTTATCAGATATAGTATTATTAGTATTCAAACCATTAGATTAGTGAGACTTTTGAAAATATGTATTGTTGTTTATAAATTTAATAATAAATTATAAAAAAATAAATAAGTAAATAGACCAAGTAAGTTGTAACTATTACAGATCGCTTTAATGCCATGAGGTGTTTTGAATGTGTTGGATAATAATAAATATTAATACCTATCAAATTCAAATTTCATATAAATTATAAATTCTGTTCATTATATGTGAAACCTAATATATTCGAGAGATACCTGTTAAATGATAATTATTACAGTTTGGTGCGATGTAAAATTTAAAATGAATTTACTTGTGTAATATAATAATGAATAATGAAGCAAGATATTCCATATATTATTAGTTAATATTAAGCCATATAGGATTCTGGGATGTTCCTGATGGAGAACTACAATGCTCAATCACCATTAGGACTAGAATTTTTATATGTAAGTCTGACATGACATGCAAGATAATTTGTTATTATTACAGACTGATTAAAGATCAAATGGCTTGAAATAATTTTCTATACCTTTTTTATATCATTTGAAAACACAAGCTTGATAGAGCAGAACGTCATTGTAAATGGGAATCTTGGGTAATTGAAATTAAATGAGCCATGTATTTAATAAAAATTTAGAGTGATGAAGAATAATGTGTATAAAACCTACTTATAAATTGTTACCTTATAATGAGATAATTAAGTAATGAAATTAACGTTTATGTATTAGTATATATATTAGATTACATCTGAATATCTGTTTACTAATTGTTACATCATATGTATGTTCTAAGATATTTAATATGAAAAAGGATTAATGATAGCTATAAAATCTATAAATGAGTGTTATGTTATGTTGTTAAGATAATTGTGTGTGAGTTTATGAATCACTTTGATTTTTGTAGTTGATTGTGGTTTAGTTGGGAAAACAATGTTTATACATTCAGATATGTTCGTTAATTAGTGAAAAGACAATTGATATAATTGTAGGAGACAAAATATAAGAATAAGTTTAGTCAAGATTATATTAATTATTAAACAGTTAGTGGGCACTATTTAAAATTTATTTTATATAAGCTAAATTTCAATGAAACAAACTTAATGTTGAAGATAAAAAAAATCAATTTGATTTTGAATGTGAATGAGGTGTCTTTTAAAAACACTGGGTCGACCCTAAGCTAAATTAATACATGAACATTGAATCATTTTCTTATTATTGTGTTTTATTCCATTTAGTTTGAGTGCTTGTATTTTGATGTTTATGTGAAGTGAGTTATGAGAATTTTGTTCGTAAGATGATGGAGTTAATATTGATTTTTAATAAATATATTAGTTAAAAGCAATTTGGTCTCTGATTTTTCTTCACTACCTTAAGGACTATGAAGGAGGTAGCTATTTGGAATGAACCTAGGTTAAAGATGAAAAAAATATAACATCTATTTATATATTAAAAAACACAAAGTAAGAAACTTAGATCTTTATGAATTGTTTTGGTATTAAATGTGGTGATTATTTTAAGGATAAATTAAGAACTAAAATTAAATTGAAGTTGCACTTTATGCCTGTTGCTAAGATATTACACTGAGTGAAAATATTTGTAATTATTTATTTGTGAAGTGCTCTGTTTAATTGATTTAATAATTTCAGACTTTAGGATTGTTTATATGTGTAGAGATTCATCTTGAATAATTATTAGCAGCTAGTTAAAGTGTCTGTTAAGCAACAGGTGTAATGACCATTTAAGATATCTAAATTTTAAAAGGCATAATTGGCTGATATTTTAAAAGTTTATAATTTTGTAATAATAATTAAAAAGTTAATAAATTATACTTCTAATTTCAATATACATAAAAAGATTTTATAATATTAATATATAAAATAAAAAGATAAAATAAATCATAAATTTACAAGACATAAAATGGTGCTGTTCAAAACAAATAGAATATAAAAACTCCTCTTTACATAAGGTGGTGAAATTCAGAGACTTTGCTATAATGAATATAATGACTAAGGCAGAAGAAAAATTTGTAAAGCCTTGTGGACATGGCTCCACCACAGAAAAATAAAAAATTAAGTTTACAGATAGTTTGCCTCCAGGGCAAAATTTTCAGTATTAAAGTGAAGAATTTTGGTGTTCGTTTATAATTGGATTTCACTATAAACTTACATGTTAGTATAGATGTTTTTGAGAAATTAATAAGAATTTTTGTATTTTATTTACTTTTGCATTTAACTATATATTTACATTTTGTTCTAAATATTTTTGGAAATTAATAGATATTTTAGGGAGATCTTACTTTAAATTGTTTTTAGTTTGGTACTTGAGTTTGCAATTTTGATTGTTTTTATTTTTGGGCACAGGAGACTTGTGCATGTTGGGAGTATGAATTGTTAGTCAGGCTTCTACTTAAAATTATTTCTTTGAAATGTGTTTTTGTGTTTGTCTTCTGTTGGTTATTTAGATAAGATGTCACTGTACTATGAGATTAGTTTATTGTGGTTTGAGATAACAAAATATTTTTACTTACACACAGAAATTTTCATTCATTTGAAGTTGAGATTTAGAAGATGAAATTATCTGCTGATGGTGTTCACTCACTCACACAACTGGCTGATTGTCACTTTTGATTGATTGTTTCATTACAATTTGGTACCGTGTGCCGCATATCTCAATCCTTGATACACTCTTTTCACTCTTATATATATACAGGGTGATTATAATTAAAGTTAAAGTTTCAAAACGCTATAAATAAAGAACCACTGATCAGAATGACGTCAAATTTGAACGGAATATTATTGAAGACTGTGGGAAACGTATGGCATAAAAAAAGAATAGTTCCAAATTTACTGATGGAGAACTACAATGCTCAATTACCATAAGGACTAAAATTTTTATATGTAAGTCTGACATGACATGCAAGATAATTTGCCTCTCAATCTACCTCTGCTTTACCCCAAGGTCAATCTAAAGTCAGTAGTCCTGTTGTCAAGGAGAAAAAGACAAATTCGAAAGTTGTATAAATGGCGTTTGATAAAATTCTAGCCTAGAAATTGTTGGTAAAATGCTTAAGAGAAAAGCAATTTTTCTATCTAGATTGGATCCTAGCACCACTGTCAAAGATAATAGCAATTAAATAAGTTCTCTGAAATTGCAATTTCTTCAACGCAACAGACTTAAAACCAAGTTTCAATCCTATGCGTCTTTCCACATAGAGGTGTATGAATGTGACCTCCAGCTATTATTAGATGCATCGTTTTGGCCTGAGGGTTGCCTTATCTCGGAGTTTTATGGGAAACTTAGAGAAGAGCAGATTTCTCAAGCAGTTGCTTCGTACGTGGTCTTCACACTAAAAGTTCTGATTTTTACAGTTCTGTGGCTTCTGACGATCAAGATGTTATTTTAATTTCCGAGACTTGGCTTTGCGAAGATATTGATTCTTTAGAACTTTTCGACGTTAGATACCTGGTATTCTGAAGGGACCGTGGTTCCTCATTAAATTCATGCAGACGTGGTGGAGGTGTTCTTATAGATGTTAAAAAGAGTTTTTCTCCCAGTCATTTGGACCTTCCTGGATCGGACCTCGAGGCAATCTGGACATCAATCAAATTATATCACAACCAAAAAATGCTTGTTTGTGCTATTTATTCTCCGCCCTCCTCTCGTGCCGACACGTATGTTGAATTTTTCGATTGTTTTGAAAGTTTTTGTTTTCTGATAACATTTTCATCTGTGGTGATTTTAATTTATCTATATATGACGATTTTGGTGATAACAAGAACACATTTGTAAACGAATTATTCAGCTTTGTGAATCGTTACAATTTGGCTCAATTTAACAATAATTTTAATTGCAATAATAAATTTCTTGATTTTATTTTAACTGATATTGATTTTAGTCATATTTCTATCTGGCACAGTGATAAACCTTTGGTTCCAGAGGACAAGCATCATCCTACTCTGTCAATTTACATTTCTTTTGTTGCTGACCACCCCAATAGGAAGAATGTGAATATATCTAGATAAGATTTTAAAAGGACTGAATTTTAACTATATGGTATTTGTTCCGTGAGATTGACTGGAGTTTTCTACTTAATTTTGATGACACTGGTATCATCTTGGTCTAGGTATCATCTTTGACACTAAACTTGATTTTTCCCAACACATTAATTCCATGGTCTCTAAGGCATATCGTAGACTTGGAATTCTTAAACGCAAAACTAGGGAATTTTCGAGTGAAATTGCCCTGAAGGTTTTATGCTACGCTCATGTACGATCTAGTCTGAAATATTGTAGTATTATTTGGGATCCCAATTACCGTAATAAAATTGAAATTATTGAGCGAATTCAAAACAACTTCTTGCTATATTTGCTTTACAAGAAAAATGGAATTTACTTACAAGATATATTTTCTTTCTGTATACGTGATATGTTTAATATACTTAGTTTGTATTCCAGACGAGATGTTTCTTGTGTTCTTTTCTTTTACAAGGTAATCAATGGTTCGATCGATTGTACTGATATACTGAGCGCTATAAATTTCGCTGTGCCTGCCAGATCTTTGAGGAAGCAGGGTTCTTTTCCTAATGTGTATTCTAGATTTAATTATATTAACAGGTTCTCGTTGTATAAATTTTTTAAGACTTTTAACAAGATATCTGGTGAACTGGACATTTATCATATGTCTCCTACTGTTTTTAAATCGAATTTTTTTCAACTTTTAAATACATTACCTTTTTTCTTTTTCTTTCCTTACACTTGATTATACATATTAAGATTTTTATACGTTGATCTAGTGTTTGTGTGTGTTTGACTTTTTGGCCCTTGCTTTTTAATGGTTTTTTGATTTGGTGTTCTAAATTTAAAAAGAAAAAATTGTGTGAATTTTTTTATAATTTTAATGTGACGGTGTGCAACATTGACGTTTGGAGCCTCAGTGTATTTTTAGTGTTTTTGTAATTGCGTGTTTTCATTTTAAAACATTTATGTGTTTACATTTTTATAATTGATGAGGTTTTGAGCTTTGAACTGTTGTATTCTATGCAGTTACTTTTTTTCTTCGTGTTTTAATTCACTTTGTGGCTTGTGTTTCTTGTATGTTTTTGATCATGCACTCTGTAAATGGTGTCATCTCTGTAGTGTGCTTTCTTTGAATAAATAAATGAACTATATCAACGCGAAAATATTTGTCCCATGATAGCAGTTTCAATGTACACCGGGCCACACATATGGAGGATTTTCAGTGGAATCGGTTCTCAAACCTGCTATTCTCTATCCCTGGCGTCGCGACTCTACGACCAATACAGCTTCAGTTCCTACAGGGGGGAAGTCAGAATGTCATGTCCATCGAATTATATCTGAAATGCGGTATGTGCCTTCGTTCAAAATCTGGACTCTCAGCTATCACGTATTGTACAGATGTGGGTATGTCTGTTAAAGAGTGACAGGTTGCGTTTATAGCATATTCTCTTATACGTAATCTCGTTAAGTTGATCGAGTTAGATCTAAAAAGCTTTATACATCTCTGCTCAAAATCTGGACTCTGAACTATGATGTGTTGCACAGGTAGGGAACAATCACGCGTCTCGCAAAGAAGGGCAGATTGTTCAATGATAGGTGATTGTGTGTATAGCATACGTTTCCTATACATCATCGTGTTAAAATTTTATCAAACCTTCTATCGGGCAAACTGGAAAAACAGTGATGAAGCTCATTTTCATTTTCGGTAACTTTTTATTAATTTAGTGAGACATCAAATTAAAAAGAAACACAACAAACAAATCTTAGCAACGATTGAAAGCTCTAGTCACCAAGGTAGTGTAGGTAAATTAAAAATCAGTGATAACAAAGAATCATATGTAAAATGGTCAGTGATTCAATTTTTAGGTATAAAGCTAATCTTAGTTGGCGGCGGCTTATATGTGATTGTAAGGTTCCCTTCAAAAGTCGGTTTGTAGCCATCTGGAAATCGGACGTCGAATTTCTGAAGTATGGAAACAAAATAGAGGAAAACCTCCATGTAAGCCATGGTTTCTCCAGGACAAGCTCGTTTGCCTACGAATGAAACAAGCAGCAGCAGATAAGTCATGGGCATTCCTCAAAAAACATTTTTGACAGTTTATTAGATTAAATACTACAATTTCCCTCAGTTTTTGTAATAAAACTATGAAAATCTGCTTGTTTTTTCTTCTATACTCTAAACAACAAAGAATAATAGTTTATACAGTCTGCATAATAAAAATCACTCCAGCTTAATTTCTTCCAAGGAAATTTTTATTTACACTAAAATGTTTAGCTTAGTTTAATGAAATTAATGCCTCGTTTTGAAGCTACAAGAGAGATATTTTGAGAGGAGCCTCGTAATCGTAATCAGATAACGAGGATGACACTTAAGCCCCTTTCTCAGAACTTCCCTCCTCACCATCAGCGTGAGGTTTGATCCTAGCCTGCAGATTTAAAAGGCGCATGGATCTTATACACGGCAGATCTTTAAAAAAAATCGGATTCAGTCGAATCCTGCTCCGATCCCAAACCAAGAACTACTACGATCTATAGTAAAACACAGTGGAACCTCACTTAACGAACGTAGTTCGTTCGAGAAGCTCACTTGTAAAGCGACACACTCGTTAAGCGAAACAATTTTTTCCATATAAATTAATGTAAAATACGATAATGCGTTCTATGCCTTACTTTTGAAATTAAAATAAATTAATTAAATTACTTTTGAAACCTAATTTCATAATTTATTCCTCTAGCAAAACGTAGTTATTAGCGAAAATCGCTCTCCCTTTGAATTAAAATTAAATTCTCAACTCAAAATTTAAAAATTAATGAAAGCAAGAAGACAATTAAAGATAACATGTAGAGCAATCTATTATCGGTGATCGAGGTCTCGGTGGTGTAGTGCTTAAGGCGACAGGGTAGGTAAGCAAGTTCTCCGGTGTTAGATTCCCAGGTTCGTATGCGTACTCTCTTTTGCTACCTGTTTGCAATGAACTGGACATGACAAGTTCACTACAAGTTTGTCTTATGGCGACTTCGAAGTTTGTGTTAACTTGCTGCAGTCTTATTATGAACTTGAGGTCTTGCCGTGCTGAACTTGCTGGAAATTTGCAGACTTACATAGCAAGACTGTTGCAAACGAAAATTGCTATATGGGATAATATGTTAAAGCAGATATTTTTGAAAATGTGTTATCACAAGCGACACTAAGATATTAACGGAACGAGTGCTAAAGACGGAATGATGTAGCAGGCGCACAGTCCGGGACTTACCCTCTCTTCGTCACTCGTTATGCGAAACGTCTCTCCTTAAGCGAATCATTTTTTTACAATTTATTTTGCTCGTTATCCGAATTATTCGTTATGCGAAGTGCTCTCTGAACGAGATTTCATTGCATATAAATCAACCACGGTGCATATTTAAGGGGTCTATTCTGGTACCCCCGGTTGGGTTGGGTTCGGTTCCGCACGTTAACAACGGAACCCAACCCAGCCGGAGGTACCAGAATAGACCCCTTAATCAGTGGTATGAATTGCATGAATGTGCGAATTCTGTTTAAAGATCTGTTTATAGGTTTTTTCAATCAGTGCTATCAGTTTTCATAGTTAAATGTTCGATGTTCTTGAATAAAATATTCTAAGAAATAAAAATGAAAATTTACTGAATAAACTTTCTTTGAAGGAAAACAAATTCCTTAATTCTTCATTGATTTATTCTTTTGTATACCGTAAACTGAGGCACTTGGACCCCAAAATGTAATCTTTCTTATGCTTCTTACCAAACGATAACATTAAAATCATTAATTGTGCTGATAACTTAAGTTTTACTACTTTAGGGATATTTTCAAAGACTTGATTATTTTTCAGACCAATATTTTAATTTTATACGCGTATCTCTATCTCTAATACTCATAAAGATTATATGTAGTAAGTAGGTCTGTTGGCGCTCTATATAACAGACCGTAGAACGTAGAGCTACCAAATTTGGCACATATATACTTTGGATGCTGAAAATGTGCACCTCGGAACCGTTTCTTTAAATTTAAATTCAAATTTAAATTATCTAAAAATTAAAGCAAATTTCGTCGTTTTTGTCAATAATTTCTGAATGAATTGATGGAGAAAAAGATTATGACATTTTAAAGAGCAAAAAATTATCTTTCCAATGATATCAGTTTTATTATTGTACAAAATGTTATTTATTTTTTATAAATTTTTGAAGTCACCAGAATCTTATAGTTATTGGGTGCGAGAGTAGTAGGAGGAGCCAAAGAGTTGTTTATCGACGTCACATGCTCGCGCGGAACATCAAAACAAACTTAATATTGATGAATGCTTAGGCCTAAACCATAGGTTATGAATGGTAAATTAAGTAAATAATAATTAGTTCTTTTTTTTAGAATCATATTATTAATAATTTCTTTCATTACAGTTTACAGTTACAAAATTTCTTAATGTGTGTTTGTTTAATAGTGGATTGATGCTAGATCCTGTGTATATGTCAGATGTATGCATGTTTATACACAGAGAGTAGTTGTGATTTTAGCATGTAAATTTTGTTTTGCACTGAGAATGTTGCATGTTTTCATAATTCTCGTGCTGTATAATTTACTTAAATAATCCTTAGATAAATACAATTTTAGCCTAGAATTTGAAATTATTTTAAATCTGAATTGTTTGCATCAATAACTTTGTGTAAATTTCTTAGTGTGTGTTTGTTTAATAGTAGATTGATGCTACATCATGTGAATATGTCAAATGTATGCATGTTTTATACGCAGAGAGTAGTAATTATTGTAGTATGTAAATTTTCTTTGGCACTGAGAATGATATGAATGTTTTGAGTTTTATTACTTAACAGATATGGCACATGCGTGCGCTGCAAAACAAACTTAAGCCTAATACATAAGAATGGTAAATTACCTAAAAAAAATTAGTTCAATTTTTGTTAGAAACATATCATTAATAATCCTCTCTTTACAGTTTATATATACTAAATTTCCTCTTTCTTCAGCATTCTTCAGCTATTTTTTCCCCTATACTCCATGACAACTGCTTAGACATGCACCTCTCATCTTTTCAACTAGGGTTCAAATGTCAACAAATACTTCGTCAGCTTCTCTTACTCGTTTTTTGCAGACCTAAAAGGAAACATATTTAAATTTTTCCAATACTTACATTTAACTTTTTCTTGTTTTGCATAACTAAAAGGAAACATATTTAAATTCTTCCAATACTCACATTTAATTTTTCCTTATTTAACTTTAAACTATTTTCTCAGTAATTTTTTAACATCTCTTTTCAGTTTTAAAATTCTCTCCTCATTTAAATGTCTTTTCTATCCACCCGAAATGCACATTTTTATTATCTTGGCTGTGCACTGTTGAATGGTGATGTGTGTCTTTATATTTTACTTTGCTCCGCAGAGAGAATAACTATCATCCAAACGTATGCCTGTTTTATTTCATTTTTTATTATTTGCTATTATTAGCTATTATTTGGCAATTTGTGTTTTTATAGTTTAAAGATATTCAATTTCTTAGTGTGTTTTTGTTGTTTTGTTACGCACGGAATTATTATTCAAGATTTGTTTTGTTTCTTCAAGCAATATCAATTCAATATTTTTTTTATTTATAAATGGCTGTTTTTATTGACTAGATATAAATGGTTATCATAAATTTAGTTTTGCGTTTCATAAAATGTAGTCAATTATCTTTTTTCAAAAGAAAAAACTTTATTTAATTATTTTGAGTTTTAATTAGTTTTAATATGTAAATTATTTTTAGGTGAGAAATGTAATTATTGTCCTTTATTAAATTTAATTCTTCAAATTTAAAATCTTTTCCATTTTTTAAAGAATCTTTTTACTTATCATTTTTTAACAGTTAAATACAAGGGAATACCTCAAATTTCATTACATGCAAAAATATCCTGTACATTTTCGTATTGTGTGTAAAAAATTTAAATTCAGTTGTACTAATTAACTGTTTGTGTTTTTAAATTCATTTCTTTGTCCTTATTGCAATTATTGCTTTCAGCTTACAAAAATTAAAATGTTTAAAATGTCAGCCTTAATTGTCTTATTATTAATAATAGAAGATTGGTGAACCAGCTTCTCGCCGTAGGCGGCTATTCGTCTATATAAATGTCCCTAAAAAGTCAAATGACTGACCATGTCCAGTAACCCTTAATTCCATGTTGTCGGCACTATCTTCATTTTCTTATTCCTCTTGTAAGATGTACATTTCATTTCAACATTTAAATGACGCAGCACAATTTATGACCAGCGGCGTGTTAGCTGGATTAAAACATGTCGAAATAAGAATAAAAACATAGCAACCATAACCTTTCAGCTTATGTTTCTTAAAATAAGCAAAGAAATATCTCCGAGAGCTTGGTGTATCGATTTCTCAAAAATCATGATGAAATAAAATATGAAAGCAAAATGTATTAGGATCCTATCTCAGATTACAACAATGAAAGAGAAATATGTAATTAAATATTTGTTGAAACTATGTACACGGTTTGAGTTGTAACAATGGAAAGTATTGTTGTAAATTATGCTAAAACATATTTTCAAAAATTTATTGAAATTCTAGAAAAGATTGTACGGCAATTTCATTGATATCATTGGAAAGGTAATTTTTGTACTTTCAGATGGTGTAAAGATGATTTTTGTGCTGTAATATTTTCGGAAGTTATTTTGGAAAAACTCCAAAGTTTCTCCTAATTTTTTATTATTTAAAACTTTAATTAAAATTTCAAAAAAGGGCTCCGTGGTGCACATTCCTATCCTTCAAAGTATTTTTGTGCCAAATGACCTTGCTCTAGTTCTAGCAGTCAGCCCTGTAGACGACCAACACACGGACAAACACACAGACGCACACATATTCTCCTTTATTATTAGTAGAGATGACATAAGCAACCGAAATAGTTAGTTTGCTGAAATAGATCCGAGGATCTGAAATTAGAACAATTTGATATATTTTAGTTATAACGATGTTGATATTTTTTCATATTAAATTTAAAAATAAATCACGAAATTTGGATGGTAAATGTTATATTTTAACACTCCTTCTGATTTTCCAAATTCTAAAGTGTGATAACAAAGCATGAAAAAGTCCCTTTGCTTTGGAAATGAGAAGAATCCTCAATCCCCCTATACCTTGGACGAATGAGCAGCAAAAACGTATAATGTGAGTTTTTATCCACGAGTAGGATCTTACAACTCTTAAATTCTACAGGGTGGCAGCTATAAAATAGCTTTTAATACAAAAGTTGTTCATTCTTATGAGGGAATTATTCGCCTAATTTGAGCAATCTTTCTATCTATAAAAAATTCAATATGTAACTAGCCGCTGTACCCGCGTCTAACTAATCGTTACTGATAATACCTAATTAATTACTAATTTAAAAGGTTTCGAAGAAACAACACATTTTGTCTCCCCCTTTGGAGCATCTATGCAAAGATTGCTTGGAGTTCTCATTCCAAAACATGCCATGGGATGACGGCAGGTTTGTTCGACATAGTGCACTCATCCTAAATGATAAGTTTGCAATTTGTTGTACAATCGCCTTATCAGACTTTTTGCTTATATTGCATATAGGGTTCTCAGTGTGAGCTAAGACCAGAGGTAACTGTAACAGAGAATGTTCTTTGAGTTCACCATCCAAAAGTCTGATAGCTATTCTTGATGAAGAAACGGCAAGAGCTATATGACAGTTAAATGCATTTCAGTAAGGATCAAATTAATTTAAAAAATGTTGCTTCAGTTTTAAATGAGACTTCAACTAAGAGAGGAGCTCACCATCCTCTTCAACAATCAAATTACCCATTACTTCATGAGCTGTTGACTGATCTTTTGTTATTCATGGTTTATTTTTTCCCACCATGTCTTGTAAAACATTCAGAACCTAGTTTGTAATATGAAACAAATCTTCGTTCAAAGCACCATATGTTGACTTGTAGGCATGGGCAAACACTCTATAACAACCTTTTCCCATCAATTGATAAGCATTGTAATATCAACTGCTACTAAAAACCAAAAATTACAAAATTCAGCAACGCTCAGATAATTATTCACTACACAAGAGTCAACGTACTCACGATGGGTTGTCAACGTGAATAATTTTGGAAAAAATATATATTTGAGTTTATATTTTTGTTAAAACGTAAAAATGTGTGTATGGTTCAAATTTTGTGATATTCGCACCTTACTACATAAAATACCTTGATATCCAAATGATAGACAGTAGTGGGTAGCGGGTAAAATAATCCTGAATTCTAGATGCTACGAAGATTTTGTAGTTAGAAAATGTATAGTTAGAAGGGAAAGAAAGTGGAATTGTCCAAAGAAACCAAATTAACTTAAATATGAACGTGAAATATTTAAAAGTGTAAGAAAAATCTGAAAGGGCAACAAACAAAAAAGTTATAAATTGTTTTTAAAGTAATTTTGAAAAATTATTAAAAATCAAAGAAATAGTCGTACGGAAGTGAAACAAGTGTCGCAGAGAAGATATCCTTTCTACTTTTAAGATGATTCAAAAATAATTTTTGTGTGATTATATGTTCTCAAGTTACTGCGGAAAAACGTTAAAAATCATCCTTTTTACTCCCGCTAGAAACATTTCAACAGCGTAATTACTCTTTCCAGGTGAGAAGGAACATGTGTACCGGATTTCATTCTAAACAGACACTGCATGTTTCAGCTATAGATTCCCAACATAATATTTGGATTTTGAGTTCTGATGATCAGACAGTATGTGGTAATAGGGAAAAATAATGCCTTAAATAAAGATATCAAGAAAGTAAAAAAACGAAGCCACAAAATCTGTAGTTAAAAAGATACAAAAATTCCCTTTTTTGTCCGTTGATAGGTTTTAAAAAATATAGTTTTAAAGGTTGTGCGAGAACATAGACAATGCCTTAAAAATTGAAAATCTTATAAATGAACTATAATCTTATTAACTGAGGTAAAGTAAAAACACCTAGTCAATTAAAAGACAGGTAAGCATTAAAAATTTGAAAGTGATAAAATCTGAAACAAAATTAAGGCAAACTATAGAAGAAGTTGCAACAATTTTAAAAAGCAGTGTTTAATTGTAATTTACCGCACGAGCATATTGAAATTCTGCGTGCGCAAGCGAGAATGTCTAAAGAAAGCAAGTTAACATTGGCAAAAGCACGGGAGTGGCAGATGTGATTAGGTTTCAGATTGAAACAAACGAAAGAATTCTTACAAATTGTGCTGAAATTAATTTTTAATTTTGATTTTATAAATTTTAAAAAGTCGTGCAGAAATGGAACAGGTGCCACTGAAAAGCTAATTTTTTTAAATTTGAAGAGGGTGTAAAAATAGTTTCTGTGCGAAGATATGTTCCAAAGTTTTGGAAAAAAGTAATTACCTGATTATGGAGTATGCACTCGACGGAATGCCAACGCGGATTTAAAAACAATTCGACCGCATTTTAATTTTTGTTTATACATTTCTAAGACTAAGAAGCTAAAATCGCGCGAATAACAAAACCAAATATCCACAGAAAGCAACTGAAACTTAACATTGGTAAAAGCGCGCGTTATTAAATAGCGAAACATAAAAATCTAAGGAGCTAGAATCGCGTGATCACAAAACCAATTACGATGTGGAAATACCCAGAGAAATCAACTTAACTTTAAGCGCGCGTGTAAGCGCTTTTTCATTCTGAAAGATATTGAAATAAATAGAAGCAAACAAAAGTACTTACAAATTCTGTTTAAATTATTTTTCTAAATTGATTAAAAATGTGACACAAAGATGTAAGAAATTGGAACAGGTGTCACTGGAAAGCTAATGTTTTCAATTTTAAGATGGTGTAAAAATAGTTTTCTGGCGAAGATAGGTTCCAACGTTATGGCGGAAAACCATTAAACATTTTAACCGCCATTTCACCCCCTTTAGGTGGAGCAAACAACTTTTTATTTGCGTAGTTAATCATTCTAGGTGCTAAAAAACATATGTGCCAAATTCCGTTCGAATCCGTCAAGAGGTGTGGAATTGTATAAGGTTAAAAAAAAACAAACAGACATTGAATTTTATATATATACTAGCTGATATACCCGGTGTTGCTCCGGATAAAAATATTTTCAAGTCTAATTACTTAAAACACTTTTAATTTAATAAAAGTGTTTTTCATGGAAGCGTCTTTCTTTGATTTTCGTTAATCAGCTGACCCTTTGGACGAGAACTGAAACAACCTTTTCTTTTCCTCTCCTTAGTTTGAACCACCTGGCAAGAATCTCGTTGTCCTTCGTACTCCATTTTCCCTTCCCTATCATTGCTATTGCAACAGCAGAAACTCTTTCATATCTTGTATTTTGACGTAGACTTACGTCTCTTCATAGTGGTCTAATGGTGTGTCGGGAAAGGAAAAAATTATGACACTTTTCGTGATATTTTTAAACGCTTATAGCTTCGCAACCAAATAACATATAGAGTTTTAGTTTCATTTAACAAAGGAAGATTGACATTGAAGATTGCAAAAATAACTTTAGAATTTGGAATTACTGCTTACTCACAATCGAGCTTCAAATTGGGTGAAAATCAATAAAAATTTTGATGACGTTACAGCGACCGATGCTCGCGCATGTAAACTATCCAATTACATTTGGTAAATTATTCATCGATCTTACGTTCACGCGAAATATTACTCAAGAATTGTTGAATTACGTCGAATTTCGTGGTAAAGTTAAACGCTTATAGCTCCGCAACCAAATAACACAGCGAGTTGATTTTAGATTCATGTAACAGAGAACGGTAGACATTGAATATTGCAAAATTAATTTTAGAATTTGTAATTATGGTTTACTCACAGTAGAGTTGCAAATTTGGTGAAAATCACGAAGAATTTTGATGACGTCACAGCGACCAATGCGCGCGCACACATCGGTTGTGAGCGGTATATTAACTGGATATTAACACATCAGTAATAAATTCAATTCAGATTAATTAATTCACTCAGATTAAAACATTTAACAGAGAAAGGTCATAGAGCATAGGTCATAGACCAAAGTCACATAGAGCTACTTTAATCACATAGAACAACTTTAGACACAGAAATTCACAATTGAGTAAGGTAAGAAAGTCTACGCCCCTCAATCCCAGCGGCCGTTTCGCAGAGGCAGTCTCTCGTCGATTTTTTTTTGCCATTATGCGGACAGCAATTCTCTTATCTTTAGTATTTTTGTCACTGACCGGAAGAAACCTCATATTGTTCTTATTCACCCTATGCCCTCGCCCTCCGGTAGGAAGTGGGATCAACAATCTTGAGGGATTTTACACACTCATTATGATCATTATAAAATTTGTAAAATTAAATAAAGCACCGCGGTAAGAGAATAATTAACATCAATGTGTTGTAGGCAAAACATATTGAAAGAGGTATATGCTACGGAATAAAAGCTGAATAAAATTTCTGCTTTTATGTTAACATTCAAAGAAAACAATATTTTTATAATAACATTCACAATGGTAAAAATACCGGAATGAAGGATTTGATAAAACGATCGATGGCTTTAATTTTATTACAATGATGTGAATGAAATAAATTTGAAATGTTTATTAAATTAAGAAAAAGAACGAATAAAATTGAAATTGAAATCATTAAAAAGATAATTTTCTGCTCTTTAAGATGGTACGTAAATAATCTATGTGCAATATTTTCTTTTTCTGAAATTATTGACGAAACACTGAGATAAAACTCCGAAAATTGGCTTAATTTTCGTTATTAATTAAATATCCTAGGAAGTAATTATTTTGAAAGTTTTAAAAAGTGGAATTATTCTAGAAACGGACCCCACAATGGCTTGTGGAAATTTCATGTCAAGACTATTAACCGTTTAGGAGGAGTTCTTGCTACAGATAGACCGTTATAACAACTTTTTTTCCATTCCTTTTTCTTCTTCCTACGATAGGAAGCGGACAAAGTAATCTTGAAGGCTTAGCACAAACTCATTAGGATCAATTAAAAATTTGTGAAAATTAAATAAAACATCTAGAGAATAATTCACTAACGTCATTAGATCACTGTGTAACCGTATTAAAAGCTGTCAATGCTACGACAACCGGAAACCGGAAGTGAAAAGTCTACTTTGTTGTTTATGCTCATAGAAAACAATTTTCTTATATTAACTTCAACACTGGCAAAAGCCCGCGCGCGAAAAAATAATTTGGATTGAATTTATTTCTATAAGAATAAAAAGTATTGTCAGAAATTGCGTTAAAAATGTATTTTTAAATCTTAATAAAAATCAGAGGAAACACTTCATCGCAATGGAATTACTATCATTAAAACGACAAATCTCTGCTCTTTATAATGGAATAACAATAATTGTTGTCAAATAAATATTTCAGAAGTTATTGGCAAAAAATGTCTAAGCATTAGGCTTAACAGCGGCTAATTTTCATTAGTTAATTAAATATCTTAAGAACTCATTAACTCTGAAAGTTGAAAAAAGCACCGTTGACCTAGAAATGTGCTCTAGATTGTCGTGTGCAAATTTCATGTCGCTGCGGAACACCGTTTAGGAGGAGTTCTTGTGACCGACAGACAGACCGACAAATAGATGTATTTTCTGCTTTATATTATAGACTAGCTGATATCGCCGGCGTTGCTCGGGATAAAAATATTTTCTATCCAAGTACTTATAACACTTTCAATTTATTAAAAGTGTTTTTCGGCGAAGCGTCTTTCGTTGATTTTCGTTAATCAACTGACCCTTTGGACCAGCAGTGAAACACCCTTTTCTTTTTCTCTCCTTAGTTTGAACCACCTGGCAAGAATCTCGTAGTCCTTCATACTCCATATTCCCATCCCCATCATTGCTACGGCAACAGCAGAAACTCTTTCATATCTTGTATTTTGACGTAGACTTACATCTCTTCATAGTGGTCTAATTGTGCGTCGGGAAGGGAAAAAATTATGACGCGTTTCGTGATATTTTTAAACGCTTATAGCTCCGCATAGAGTTTTAGTTTCACTTAACACAGAAAGGTTGAGATTGAAGATTGCAAAAGTAATTTTTGAATTTGGAATTACGGTTTAGTCACAGTCGAGTTGCAAAGTAGGTGAAAATCACGAGGACTTTTGATGGAGTCACAGCGACCGATGCGTGCGCGCGCATGAGTTGAGTAAGGTAAGTAAGTCTACGCCCCTCAATCCCAGCGGCCGTTTCACAGAGACAGCCTCTCGTCGGATTTTTTTTGCCATTATCCAGACAACAATTATCTTATCTTTAATGTTTTTGTCACTGACCGGAATAAAACCTCATATTGTTCTTTTTTTCCACCTTAGGCCTTCTCCCTCCGGTCGGAAGTGGGATGAACAATCTTGAAGGAATTTTCGCACTCATTATGATCATTATAAAATTTGTAATTTTAAATGAAGCACCGGGTAAAGAGAGTAATTAACATCATTGTGTTGTGGTGCAAACATATTGAAAGAGGTTTATGCTATGAAATAAAAGCTAAATAAAATTTATGCCTTTCTCTTAACATTCAAAGAAAACAATATTTTTTATCATAACTTGCATAATCGCAAAAATACAGGAATGAAAGATTTGATAAAACGATCAATGGTTTGAATTTTCTTACAATAACAGAAAGCATTGTTACAAATTGTGTATAAAATATATTTGAAATGTTTATTAAATTAAGAAAAAGAACGAATAAAATTTAAATTGAAATCATTAAAAAGATATTTTTCTGCTATTTAAGATGGTACGTAAATAATCTACGTGCAATATATTTTTTCTGAAATTATTGACGAAACACTGAGATATAACGCCGACAATTGGCTTAATTTTCGTTATTTATTTAGATATCTTAGGAATTAATTATTTCGAAAGTTTTAAAAAAGTAGAATTAATCTAGGAACGGACCCCAGAATGGCATGCGCAAATTTGATGTCAAGACTATTCACCGTTTAGGAGGAGTTCTTGCTACAGATAGACCGTTAGAACATTTTTTCCCTCCCTTTTTCCTCTTCCTATGATAGGAACCGGACTAAGTAGCCTTGAAGGTTCAGCACACACTCATTAGGATCAGTTAAAAATTTGTGAAAATTAAACAAAACATCGAGTGAATAATTCAATATTGTCATTGGATCACTGTGTAACCGTATTAAAAGCTGTTAATGCTACGATGACAGGAAACCGGAAGTGAAAGGTCTACTTTGTTGTTTATGCTCATAGAAAACAATTTTCATATATTAACTTCAACACTGGCAAAAGCCCGCGCGCGAAAAAATAATTTGGATTGAATTTATTTCTATAAGAATAAAAAGCATTTTTAGAAATTGCGTTAAAAATATATTTTTAAACCTTAATAACAACGAGGGAAAAACTTCATCGCAATGGAATTAATATCATTAAAAAGATAATTTTCAGCTCTTTAAAATGTCATAAAAAGAATTGTTTTCTACTAAATATGACAGAAGTTATTGGCAGAAAACTTCTGAGCAATAGGCTTATCAGCGGCTAATTTTCGTTAGTTAATTAAATATGTTAAGAACTCATTAACTCTGAAAGTTGAAAAAAGCACCGTTGACCTAGAAATGTGCTCTAGATTGTCGTGTGCAAATTTCATGTCGCTGCGGTACACCGTTTAGGAGGAGTTCTTGTGACCGACAGACAGGCGGACGGACAGACAAATACATGTATTTTCTGTTTTTTCTTGACATTCCCACGTACAGTTGTCCATGCGAGAACCACTCGTCAGTCAAATCCAAGCCTGTGACTCAAAGCGATTGTCCTTGACCCTTATTGATTGTTATTGCAAATGCAACCCGAAGAGGAAATTGTAATCGTTGGCGTTGAGGGAGTTCTGGTAAAGAAAGCTTTCGATTGGAACAGCATAAACCTGATGCCTCGGCTTCAAATTTCAGAGCACCGCAAAATGTGCACTTTGACGACAGACTACCAATGAATATCTGTGGAAAATTGGGACAGTTTAAATTAGGATCATAATGAAGTGCTTTGTTTTTCAAATAAAGCCGGTTACTTGCCTTCAAAATGCCTTGTCTCACTCTTTCTAGCTGGAGTGTATTACGTCGAGCATCAAACATTTCAGCACCTATTCGATTCTGGTTTCCAAGTGCATTGCAATGAGTTCTTCGCTTTCGCTGCTCATTGCTTTCAGTAGCTCTCGAGTTTAAAGTTCGTAAGCGATCTGACGCTTGGCGCTGGTTCTTAACTTCAAAAGACATTATTTCGTCTTGCAATTGTCCATAATCGGTCGTCAGAACGCCGCTCTTCAGTTTCTTCAGCAGTCATGTTATTTCATTTTACAATTGTTCGTAATCTATCCTCAGAATGTCGCTCTTCAGTTTCTTCAGCAGTCATGTTATTTCATTTTGCAATTGTTCGTAATCTATCCTCAGAACGGCGCTCTTCAGTTTCTTCAGCAGTCATGTTATTTCATTTTGCAATTGTTCGTAATCTATCCTCAGAATGTCGCTCTTCAGTTTCTTCAGCAGTCATGTTATTTCATTTTGCAATTGTTCGTAATCTATCCTCAGAATGTCGCTCTTCAGTTTCTTCAGCACTCGTGTTATTTCGTCTTGCAATTGTTCTAAATCTGTCCTCAGAACGTCGCCGTTCAGTTTCTTCAGCGGTTTCATTCGCTCGTCCATCAGCCCGATATATTCTGTCCAATTCACGGATATGCGATTTTTGCTCTTCGGCTTGCTTCTCCCGCGACTGTTTTTTACGCATTGTGGTGAGACGTGAAAGATTAAATGCCTGTTTCTTTCTTTTAGGCATTTAAAAACAAAATATTATCCGTAGTTTAAGAAAAATCGCAAATTGATTAGGTATTTGCTTTAAACTAAATAAACAGTTTTTCTTTATGAGTCTCGTTCTTTCGTTTCTCAGCTCGTTGAATGAAATGCAATTCACGTGTTTTTTATTATTGTTCTTTAGCTTGATTGTACCACGACTAATTTTAATGCATTTTGGTAAGAATTTCAGAATAAAATATCTTTGTCTTTCTTTCGGTATTTATAAAGTAAATAATTTAAGAAATTTAAGAAAAATCACTGACTGGTTAAGTATTTTCGAAAAACTAAATAAAACAATTTTTCGCCGCCGCATTTTCCGTTGTTCGGGAATTAAAAAACATTCAATGATCTTACACACTAATTAGGATTAAATTTAAACGCGAAAAATATCATTGTAATCAAACTAACGTCATTGGATTATTGCACGTGCATAGTAAAAGTTGTGTATGCTTCGAAATAAAAACGGCAGTAAGAACGTTGTCTTTGAGTTAATGTTCAAATAAAAGCAATATTTTCTTAATCACGCCGCACGTGCGTTTCTGCCTCTGTTAATGAAACACGTGAATGTATAATTTGATAAACAGTAAATTGGTCTGAACTTAATATTATAATAATATTATATATATATATATATATATATATATATATATATATATATATATATAACAAATACGAAACAAACATAGCAGAAATGTAAAAGCAACATATACAAAATAAATATTCATAAAACAAAATGTCAAGAAAAAAATGTCAAGAAAAAAATCTGCGGAAAGAAAAAGCCGAAAGTGTAATATATATATAAAAGGGAAACATAAAATAATATAGAAAAATATAACACAAATGCAACGAATGCGCAAAAATGCTGCAATTCAAGAAGATTTGTGGAAAATATATCAATATCATGAAAGTCAAAAAATGTTAAAATAAAATGGAGAGTCTGTAGTAAAACGGTAAAAGCGTATAGATGCTCATCAGGGAAAGTAAAATCTATACGAACCGTTAAAAAATTAGTGAAATCATGTTTTCTGCGAACAGTGTTGGCATATAGCTAAAAAACACTGTCCTTTACCCCGAACATTATGATAAACCAAGAATTTGAATGAAATACAAATAAAAGAAATGAAATTACGAACCTAAAACTGAGAGATGCTACCAACGGGAGACGTGACAAAAGGACTGACTGAGCGCGTCATGTAGAGACCGGATGTTTACGAAAATATCAAGTTACTTCTGAGGGTGGGGGAGTTTCGATGAAGATTAGGTAATCGATGGAAAAAAGGATGAAAGCGAACTACAATGAGGAAACGATGAAGATTAAAGAAATGATGAAAAAAGGAAAGGAGTGTATTTAAAAAATAATGTGTAATATAAAAAATATAAGGTGTATAAAAATTTAGGGATGATGATAAAAAGGAAAGGAGTGTATTTAAAAATTAAGGTGTATATAAAATTAATAAAAGATGAAAAAAAGGAAATGAGTGTAATTTAAAAATAGTGTAACTAGTGTAATTAAAAAATGAGGTGGAAACGGTAAGTGTTAAATAATATTTGAATTTGAAATCCGTTAATAAACGACTTAAAGATGCGTTTTCGAGGTAATCACATTAGACCTGTCTGGCTTGAGAGACCCTACCACAGTATTAGAACTGCGCCAGCATAGCTCTAATATGCAATCCTGTACTTACATCTTAAAGCCATTAATTAAAGGTTCGTAGAAGGAGGTAGGAATTTCATTACTATTAAGGTTATTTATAAGGTGTTGAATTTGTTTCTTGATTGAATTTTTATCGCTGCATGTTTTGTTAATTCTTATGAGTTGATTAATGATAGTGTTTTTGTAGATTTTATAAGAGATATTTGAGTTCCAAAAAATATATCTATTGACATTGAATTTAAACTCGTTTCTTTTGTCATAGATATCTATTTTTAAAGTATTTTGACAATCAATAATTAAGTCCAGAAAAATAACTGGTTGTTGATAGCTATTGGTTTGTATTAATTTAAGTTCATTTGGATACAGAGTATTATTAGTTGTATTGAAATCTTTATGGTTAAAAATAATGAGGTCATCAATGAATCTAAAGACTGAATTCGAATTAATAGCGAAATTCCGTTCAAAAAAGTGTAGAAATAAATTGGCCAGAAGAGAAGAATAGCTGGTCCCTTGTGGGATGCCTTTAATTTGCTGAAAGATATTTTCCCCGTTGAAAATAAAGTTATTGTAAATACAGTAATTTGTAAGATCTTTCCACAATGTTATTGGGATGTTAAGTAAGTGTTTTAGGTCGTAGAA